>PVKE010001763.1:0-93513 GCA_004027555.1 Craseonycteris thonglongyai
TCCCCCAGTTCAGTTCTCTCTCTGTCTCTGTCTCTCTCTCTCTCTCTCTCTCTCTCTCTCTCTCTCTCTCTGTCAAAAATAAATAAAGAAAGAAAGAAAGAAAGAAAGAAAGAAAGAAAGAAAGAAAGAAAGAAAGAATCTCAACAAACTGCAAACAGGATAAAGTCAAATAAAACTATATATGACTAATCATAAATAAGAACCAAATACAAAGAAAACAAATCTTAGAAACAGCTACATATGGGGAAGAACAATTTAATGGCAGAATGCTCATCAAGAAAATATGAAGGAAAAAGGAGCATTTTTAAAGTGTGAAAAGAAAAACAAATGCAACCCAGAATTCTATGTCCAGTAAAAATATACTTCAGAAATAAAGACATTCTAAGATAAAGAAAAAGCTAAGAGGATTTGTTGGCAGTAGACCTGTGTTAAAATAAATGCAAAAAGAAGTTCTTTAGATTAAAGAAAAACAATAAAATACAAGGGAAGCTGGGATGGCTCAGCGGATTAAGCGCTCACTTTACAGCCACAGAGACCAGAGATTGAATCCCAGCTCCGGCCCAGGCAGATCCACATGCTGAACTGGGTGTGTCCCTAGTTCAGTTCTTGCCAGGGCCTATGAGGGAGGCTCCCGGCCCAGTTCCTGCCCTGCACAGCTCCACGACCACCTTGGGGTGAAACTATATGGAAAACTAATGCTGTCAACTATGGAGACTGCTCTGGGCCCTCCCCCTTCTCTCTGTCTCTCTCTGTCTGTCTCTTTCTCTGTCAAAAACCAATAAAAAAATAAATCTTTAAAAAAAATAATAAAATACAGAAAACTGAAACTTCAAGAAAGAAGGAAGAACAATAAAAATGGCATGTTTCTAGATATATATAAAGGACTATTTTTCTCTTTTTAAATTACTTAAAATATGTGTTATTGTTAAAGCAATATAAAGTTTTTAATTATGTAGCTATAACACATATAACAACTATAACATAAAGGGAGGCAATAAAGGGACCTATATGGTTGTAAGGTTTCTATATTCTTTTTGAAGTGGTAAAATATCAACTCGAAGTAGACAATAAAACTACTTGTGTGTGTTTGATACATATAAATGTAATGTGCAGAGCAACCACTAAAATAGTTAATAATACAAAGTGATACATACACACACATACATACACACAAACAAAACCAATGAATGTAAAAACGAAAAACTAAAAAATATTCAAATAACCCAAAAGATTTTAGAGAAAAAGAAGAACAAATACCAGGAAGACAAACAAAAGAAACAAATAATAAAATGGTAGAGCAAAATCTAACATATTGAATATAACATTAAATACAAGTGGCCTAACAGATTAAGTAAAAGACAAAAATTATCAGATTAAATTTGTTTAAATCATACAAGATCCAGCTATATGTTTTCTACAAGAAACTCACCTTAAATAGAAAAACATACATTAAATATAAAAGGATTGAACAAATATACCATGTAAGCACTAATCAAAAAAAAACTGGAGTGGCTATGTTAATACCAATCAAAATAAATTCCAAAATATGAATATCACCAGGCATAAAAAGAGATATTACATAATAATAAGAGAATCAAATTATCAAGAGTCAATCCTAAATGTGTAGGCACCCAATAATTCAAAATACATGAAGCAAAATGTAACACAAATTGAAAGGACAAATAGGCACAACAAAAAACGTGGAGACTTTCGCACTCCTTTATTGGTAATACATGTAACAGACAGAAAAATCAATAAGGATACAAACGAACTAAGCAACACTAGCAAGCAAACTGACTTAATTTGACATTGATTAAACACTCCACCCAACAACAGCAGGAAATACGTTCTTTACAAGTGTACATGAAACGTGCAGCAAGATAGACCATATTATGAACCATAAAACAAACCTTAAAAAATTTTAAATCACTGAAATCAAACCAAGTATGTTCTCAGACAATATCAGAATTAAACTAGAAATCAGTAAGAGAAAGATATTTGGAAAATGCCCAAATATCCAATAATAAAACATACAAATAACCATGGGTCAAAGAAAAAGACAAATGAAAATTAGAATCTATTTCAGTTGAATGTAAATGAAATTTCATTACGACATAATGAAATGTGTACAATGCAGCTAAAGCAGTTATTAAAGAATATTTTTGCATTACATGCTTATATTAGAAAAAAGAATAAAGGTGTCAAATCAGTAATCTAATTTTACGATAAGAAACTAGAAACAAAAGCAAATTAAACCCAAGTCAAAAAAAATAAAAGAAGAGGTAGTAAAATAAGAACAAAAATCAGTAAAATTGAAATAAGAAAAAAATCAAAGAAACTGATACCACATGATACAAATTACCAATATCAAGTATGACAGAGGCGACATCACTACTGACCCCACAGGCATTAAAAATAATAGAGGATGCCAGGATGGCTCAGCGAGTTGAGCATTCCCTTTGCAGCCCCGACGTCCAAGGATCGAATCCTGGCCCATGCATACTCATATGCTGAACTGGGGTGTGCCACCAGTTCAGTTCTTGCCAGGGCCCATGCAGGAGGCCCCTGGCCTGGTTCCTGCCCTGCACAGCCCTGCGCCCACCTGTGGAGTGAAACTATACTGAAAACTAATGATGTACAACTATGGAGACTGCGCTGGGCCCTCCCCCTTCTCTATGTCTCTGTTTGTCTATGTCTGTCTGTCTGTCTGTCTGTCTGTCTCTCTCTCTCTCTCTCTCTCTCTCTCTCTCTCTGTCAAAAATAAATAAATAAATAAAAATCTTTTAAAATAATAATAATAAGAAGAGGATATTATGAACAACTTAACCTGCATTACTTCAACAACTTAGGTAAAATTAACCAAATTCTTGAAATAGAAACTGCAAAAATTTACTAAAAAAGAAATAAATAATTTGAATAATCTTATATTATAAAATAAATCTAATTAGTAATTAAAAATTTTCCAACAAAGAGTATATCAGTGGCAAATTCTGCCAAACAAAAATTCTAAAAAAAAAATTACAATTCTCTTCCATAAAAATTAGAAGAGGTAGCACTTCCCAACTCATATGAGCTCGGCATTACCCAGACGCTAAAGTCTGTCAAAGACAAGAAAACAACAAAACCAATAATCCTTATGAATAAAAGATGCAGAAATCCTCAATGAGATGTTAGTGAGCTGATCCAGCAATATGCAAACAGGATAATACATCATGACCATGTGGAGTTTATCCTGAGAATGTTCAAGCTAATTCAACATCTGAAAATCAAACACTGTAATTCATCAAAAGATACTATGAGATCTCCCACCTCCTCACTACCTCACCACCAGGTTAGTACTCTCTTCTTATGGCTCTTTCCTCACACTGTTACCTGTGTGAAAGAGCCAGGTCATCACTAGGTTAAGAAACACAGGCCACACTAGACTAAAGGACAAAGCAATGGCTCTAAGGGAGAAGGCATTCATGGGACTCCTTGACAGCTTTATGCACAGCTCTCTCCAAGTGACTCCTGGACCCCTATAATCATCCTCTCCAACATGACCTACTCTTCATCTACTTCCAAGCAGAGATGATGTCCATGTGCTTCTGTTAGAGGCCATGCTCAGTAATGGCTCATAAAAAACACCACCTCTTTTAGGTTAAGGCACTCTCCTGAGGCATCCTCACTCAAGTCCCTGACTGGGCCATGTGTTTCAATGGGATCTCAAAGGTTTAACTGTTCTTAATGGGCTCAGGCCCCATTACAAGTTGGCACTTTCCATCTCTCTCCTGCCTTCCATTTGACAATGAAAGGTGAGGCAAGAGCTATCAGGAAAGGGCACAGGTCCAGCTAATTACAACAAAGGTTACCGGAGGCCAGTGGCCCAGCACCTCTCAGGGCATGGAGGGGCTTGAACTGCACAGATCACTCCAGTTAGGGAAGGTCCATGATTTGAAAACTACTCTTCTGCAATGCCTCTCTCTTGTTCTTCCTCAGTATTAGATTTCATACTTTTATAAAGTTAAGACGATTTATAGAAGAAAAACTAACTGGATTGTGAAAATGGTGCTGAAATCTTTGGACTGAATCCAAGGTCAGAAGACCTACAAGAGGATACAAGTTGATAGAAATGAATTAAATACCACACCTCAGTCCTCCTTCTCATCCACATTTCTTGGAAGGACCAGTCTCCCATGGCAAGAAAATAGAAGCTGCCACCCTAGTCACTCTCCACACCTCCACCAGATGCCACTTTCCGTCTCTTAGAAACTAGTTGCATGGGGAACCCACAGAATCACAACTGCTGCTGCCAGGGCTGCCACACATGGCCACAAATAAGGACTATGCGACTCCAGATGGCACCATTCAAATAAACTAACATGTATATACAATGCTGGGGTGTTGATGCTGCTAGGAAAAAATCATATGGTTCTTATTGATGAAGTACTTTACTATGTGTCAGGCACTGGGTTAGGAATTTACACAGGTCATTTAATTTAATCTCCATAACAACACCTTGAGATAGGAACTATTACTATCCCCAGTTTTCTAATAGAACTGTCCTCAAAGATTCTAAGAAACTTTACTAAAAAGTTATGGCTATTCAACACCAAATATCTGTTGTATGACCTTCTAACAAAGATAATGTATAAGGTAGGGGTGTCCAACCTTTTGGCTTCTCTGAGCCACATTGGAAGAATTATCTTGGGCCACACATAAAATACACTAACACTAATGATAGCTGATGAGCTTTAAAAAAAAGCCGCAAAAAAAAAAAAAAAAAAAAAATCTCATAATGTTGGGCCGCATTCAAAGCCATCCTAGGCCGCAGGTTGGACATGCCTGATGTAAAGCTCATCTACTTACATGTCTTGGTTGTTTATAATCTGCACCTTGAAATGATTCCCTTAGTGGAAAGAGCCCTGATTTTAAGGAAAGGAGATCTGTGGTCCTAGTCAGTACCTAGCACAGTATCTAGCATCTCATAAACTCTCAATACATAAATAAAAGTTCCCAGGTCTATCACTTTCTACCTGTATGAACATGTGAAGTGTTACAGACTTCAGTTACTCCATTTATAAAATAAAACAAAAACAAATAGGATTGGTAAAAATAATAAATGTGAAAGTGCTTTATAAATATAAAGTCCCATACAACTATAATAGGACATTAATAATGATTATAAAGAAAGGCAAATGTCCTTTATGAGTCAGGCTGGGTACATTCCTGTGAAGTGAGGTTATCAGGCAGCAATCCTAAGAGCGGCAACAGATAGCAACTTGCTCACCCAACACTCCCTCTCTCTTCTCCAACCTGCAGGCCAGTCTCTCTTGACCTTCAACAGACAATCATCCTTAGAAAGACATTCATTGTACTAATAATAACACTCCTCCCCATCATGGGTTTTCCTTCTTTCTCTTTTGTAAATTTGTAAAAGGATAAATTGGATTTAGAAGAACTTCATGTTTCAAATAGCCATATATATTACCAGCATTTCAAAGCGTTTCAGGTAGCCATCTTTATTTATTTATTTTTCTGGAATAATTCCCTCACCCCATTCCCAGCACAACTTTGACTCTGACTGATGGTAGTAAAATGCTATTTGCAAGACAAGCAGGGTCAAGGTCTAGCTTCTTGAAGAGTAGGCAGGACAATAGGGACACTGTGTCCAACCAAATCTAGAATTGGTCTCATCTTCTCAAAACTCAGATACCTTTGGCCCTGCCCAATGACTTGATTACACACACATCTACAGATGTCTTTGACACATAATTCTCTGTTGAGTGTACCTCCCCCTACACACTAGTTATACAGACAATATCCCAGAGAAATACTCTGGATTTAATCTAGGGGCAGAGAAGAATAATCCCACTAATTTCAAAAAAAAATTTTGAATTAATCTTTTTCTAAGTATTTCCCATCAACTTCAAAGATATATATGCAATTTTTTTTTCTTTTTCCCCTGGAAACAACAATACTCAAAGGCTCTCAAGAATTATAGGCCATTAGGGTGATCACTTAGTAAGTTACACAGATATCTAATCACTGTGTTTCACACCTGAAACTAGTATAATTTTGTATGTTGACTATAACTGAAAAATAAAATTAAAAATTTCATAAATGAAACTGAAAAAAAAGAATTGTATCCCCAAATATCCTGATTCCTGTCACTGTGCCCTGTCCCAGCTTTGCTGCCCTCTATGGCTTTTTAACATTTGAAAATATAGAACTGATTAATTATGAATTCTATGGCTTGTCTGACCCACATCTCACCTTACTCTTCGATCCCTTACAATTCCATTCCATAGAACAGGAGTATCAATTTCAGAAAATAAGGTTTCCCTGATACCCAACCTGAAGTTTCCTTCTGCAAGTCTCATCTTATTACTTCTACGGGCCACATTAAATAACTCCTCTCCTTCACTACCATTCTTGCTCTTCAGAGATCTGTAGATTGTTACTACAGCTTTCTCTTCCTCACCTCTTACCCCAGCCATATACATTTAATTATTTTCATCTTTCATCATAAATCAGTCCCTTCAACTCTTAAATCAGCTCTCTGCTCTTCTCTGGACTAGTTCCAATTCTTCCAATTCACCTCCAATAATTTATATCTCTTCTGGGAGCTCCAATTTCCTCCCTATCTGCCTTCACTCTCTGTGTCATCTCCAAAAATGAAATGGGGAGGGACCGGTGCTTTGCACTGCATATGTCTACTTTAAATTGCTCAGGCCTCTCCATACATAGTACATGTAAAGTTCCCAGCCATATACTCCTTTTCCTGGAGTGGGAAATGGACAGCTTGCAGGAAAATAGGCCTTCTTATCCCACAAGTCATCATCTTGTAGGCCCCTGCCTGGGGGATGGTAGAAGCAAGATGTTAAAACATTTGCACACAGGCTAGGACGTAGAGCTGTGAGCAATGTATTAGACTCAAGGCAGACATCTTTTCTGAGGTTTGGGCTGATGGTGCACTATCATTTGTACAGTCCAAGCAACTGCCTCTCTACCTCTTATCCATGAATAGATGCTCTGGAGAACTGCCTCAGACTTTGAAACACTGGTCCCATTTGTGAGATAAAGCAACCCACAAAGAAAAGACATAGCATATCGTGCATTATAAGGAGTCTCAGACATCCTTTTGTCCTCTCAGACAACCCAAACCACAAGCAATGCCAAGGTATTACTTTGTCCTGCCTGGGTACTTTTCCATTTTTACCACACATCTAGTGACAGTCCTACTCCAATAGAAGAAGCTATCTTCAGTTAGACAAATGGGTTGCTCTAGGCCCCTCACCACACAGGGTGGCAGAACCCCAGCCTCTCTTCTTCCCATCGGCATGGTTATGCCCCTCTACACCAGACCACAATCACTTGGAAAGAATCAGGGAGAAATAAACTGAGTTGTGCCCATTTCCCCTTTGTTCACTTGAAGATCTTACATCGCAAAAGAGTTAAATGTCTCTTCTATAAATCACAGCCTAGAGAAAAAGAAGAAACCCATTTCCGCAAACATGATAAATGGCAACATCAATCCAAGTGAGAGACCCTAAGCTTGACTTTTCATACATGAAAATGAATAAAACCACAATGACATATGTTGCCCCAGGCATGAAACATGATACAGCAGGGTGTGTCCCCTCCCTCCCTGGGGAGGTCTGCAGTAGAGACGTATCTGAATGAGGCTGGGTAGGCAGTTGTCAGGCAAGAGGCTAGTCATGCAGGGCCACTTGCCTAACTGAAGACAGCATATGTCTCAAAGCAGGAGAATCCAGCTTAGTCCAAGTGTGATCACAAGGCCCAAAGTGCTTTTCAATAAGCTGTCTGTCTCTCTGGAGGTCACAGGGAGCTCATCCAGTTACACTTACTGTCTTATTTGGTCCCATCAATTACCATTGGAACTCAATCCTGCTGAAAAATGCTTGGCCAAATTCTCTAGCCTTTTAATGGCAGAATCCTGGCTCTTTCTGAAACCAGGATTGCTGAATGTGTCAAACGATGCGTAAGGGTTTGGTCCAGCTGCCAAATGGACTGTGCTGCCGAGGGAGAACTTGGGATGCTCACAGCGCTTCCCTACTGTCAGTAGCTCTTAAAGCACACTCATCTCTACATGAAACTCCCCCATTCCGCAATTTCAACTCCTTATCTAGGCTGGACTAGTGTATATTCTTCCAATGCATTACACATGTGACTCTTCAAAGAAACCCATTGCTAGCTTCATGCAACGTGCCTGTTTACAGTAGGTAAGTTTGGAGCTGTGTAAAGACCACTTTTGCCTTTTACCAACATCTGACAATAGCTGATCTACTTTGCTCGGGCCTCTGATCATTTGACAAGAGGTGATGGGAAAGCTCTAGAAATGCCCATAGACATCAAAGTGGAAAAAAATCTGCCTTCCCAGAGAAGTCATTTTTATATCCATTACAAAAACATTAGGCACAAAAAGAGAATGTTGCATGTAGAAACCACAGAAGCCACACTAACATTAAAGCACAGCTGTTCTTTACAAAAGTATCTGTGGTGAGATAACAGTATTGCTCTCCTATCTCAGTCACAGAAAGCACTATCAAACTCATCGGGCCCTGCCTCTTATTATGGATAAGTATAGATTCCAGTATTGAACACAAAGGGGTCATTTTAGGTGTCAATGTCACATAATGAAATATGCATCCAGACTCTTCTCCTTGGGGACCACGTAACAGTAAGTTAACTGTGCAGTGCCTGAGAAACCTCAGCTTCTGAATATCCCCACTGCATGAGAGTACTGAGTGTGTGGGGGAGATTACTTGTAACTCTACAGTGGGCTTTTTTCTGTACTTTCCATCCAATTAATACTAGACATTAGTAACCAGTGGAGCATAAAATTTTCATTTATTTCTGAAGATGAGAATGATATGACAGATGCTGGGTTTGCTCAATGGAATTAGTGTAGGCTTTTAAAAGACATGGTGTCTTTTCTGTGCTTTCTCATTCATTTACATTGTATATTTTATTCAGGAGTCTTTCCCAGGTGCTCTTACAAGAGAAACATCCTTTCAAAACCACCTGATTTTGCAGTCAAAGGATACTATGGAAAGCAGTTAGTAGTGTGTGTGTGTGTGTGTGTGTGTGTGTGTGTGTGTGTGCGCGCGCGCCCCCCCCCCACACACACATACATATACACAGAGCTCAGTGAATATGAGAAAATGAGAGAGTAAATGAAACAGAAACCCCATTTCAGGAGTCTCCAGCAGAGAGATCTGCAGTGAAACAAGCCTGCCAGAGACACATCCAGAGCTGCTGCTGTGGATGTTCAAGCTAAGAATTGGAGGGCAGAAAGCAGACAGGAGAAGATAGGGAAATCAGCTACTGCCTCTTGCTGACTTCACAGTGACTCCCCCAAAAGAAGACAATCTCAGCAACTTTTTTGTTTCCTCTCTTCACTTCTATGTCCTGTCCCCTGTCCCTGAGCTCCTCTGGGACTCTCCCAATGACATCTGATAGGAAGAACAAGAGTCAGAATGAATAACAGACTGGGGTTGGGGGGAAAGGGAACAAGATGAATTAATAAAAAAGAGGCAATCCCTAGGTAACCCAACATTTGGAGGAAACATCTGAGTGGAATTCAATAATATGACCAGGAATCCAATATTCCCCAAGAAAGTGTACCACATTACCCAAATCTGTGGTGGCCAGAAAGAGGAACAAGGAAAAGGGAAGAAGGGCAATAGTTTCGAGATCTAGAACTAAACTTGGAATGTAGAAGTAACAAGGGCATTTCAACTGTCCCAGGGACCTCCCAAGAAGGCCATCTAATTTTAGCTGGGACCATGTGTAAGAAGAAGAAGGAAGCATTCTGCCAAGGGCAGGAAACTTTTTTCCCAACTTGATTACTGAAGAGGAAGGAAGTCCCTTGGGGAATAACTGTGTTCATGGAGAAAATAAAAAAATATGTTCTAACAGGAGGATTGTGGAAGGAGGAAAAAGGGTTAAGAACCAGAGGTTGACGTTTTGGAAACAGGGCATAGTTGACAGTGGTTGCAAAATTGATGTGTCTAAAAAACCAAATCCCAACACAGTCAGGCGGGAGCTGCTCACCGGTCCCGAAGATCTGGAAGAGAAGGTGGGGCTGGGAGGCGCGGATCGCCGCCGAGAGTCTTCCCTCTCTGCCCACTTCCGATGCCTTCTTCTCGGGCATCAAGCGGATTCTCAGCCGCCCTTCGCCGTGGCGAATCCACCAGCTGAACAGCTCGCTGAGATTGAATTGAAGCAGCCCCGCAGTCGCCTCCTCTGGGGGCCCGACGCAGCCCTCGAGGATTGCCTCCTCTCCCAGCTCCAGCACCAACTGCTTGGCGCGCCGGAGCTTTCGAACCGAGCCGCCCTTCAGAACCCTGGACAGCGTCCGTGCCGGGGCTGGAGAGCTAGCGCTTGATGTCCAGGAGACTCCAGGCGGTGGTTCCACCAACCTAAGCAATGGGGTGCAATCTAGAGCCAGCGAACCGCGCGCCTCCGACCGGCCGGCCCTCGGCGACGAAGGGGACGGCGACGGCAGCAGCAGCTCCCGGGCATAGACACGGAAGAGTGAGGGCACCACGAAATCCACTGCCAGGCTCTTCCTCTGCAGACGCGAGTAGCTAAGCGGCTCCCGGGGCTGCAGCGCCGAGCCCACTGCCGGTGAGCCCACGCGCTGGCCAGTCCCGGTCCCGGTCTCGGTCCCGGGGTCCGAGGCTGCTGCCGAAAGCAGCGGCAGTAGCAGCCATGGGAGTCCTATGGCTCCCATCCCGCCAGAGAAAGGTTGCTTATACTAGTCTCCCGACTCTCCAGGATCCAGCCTCGCCCTTGGCTTCCCCACCAATGGGAAGGGGCTCCAAACAGTCCTTGGTCCTGAACAGCTCCTTCCACCTGATATCTGGGGAACTGTGCGCACACTCGATCCTCTCCTTTCCTTTAACTGCAAGGAGGCCAGCAGGAGTCTCGATAAAATGGGGCTGGGAGCTCAGGGGTGTATCAAGAGACTCTGAAGCGCACTGGGCTCAGCAGATGGGACCCTGTGCCTCTCGTGCGCCGCGTCGAATGCAGCACTTCCTTCCGTTTGCAGCTCCCTGCGCTCCGGAGAAAAACTACTATGACTGAATGGAAACGGCAGGTGGGTACCGTCGTCTCCTGCGCCCCGCAGCCTTGGCTGTGGTCTGTCCGCTCCGGAGCGGCCTCCAATCCTCCGCAACTTTCCAGCTAGAAACGGTGGCTCCAAGCTGTTCGCTGTCCTGGCCGCCTACTGCACTCCTTTCGGCTCCTCCGAGCTCCTCGCCTCTCGTTGGGGGCAGGGGTGGCAACCGAGGGCGGAGATTGCTTCCCACTCACCCTCCTGTGACCCTCCGCAGCTGGAAATCTTCGGATTGCACTTACTAGCTAAACTTCTGGGCTTTAATCGAGCCCCTGCGCTATGAGACGGAGGCTCAAGCAGCCGCCGCTCAAGTTTGCTCTCCTCTCGCTTTCGGTCTCCTCGGAGTTCTCAGGCACCAAAGCGTCCCCGGCGGCAGCAGAGGAGCCAACGCATTCAGGGCAGGAAAGACGGATATCTCACTGTCCCCTCCTCATCCATCGGCAGACCCCGTGGCTTCGGGTGGCTAGCCAGAGGGTGTCCAGAAGGCGCCTCGGTGACCCGCGACCCTCCGGACAGCGAGGGGGGGAGGGACAGCTGCTACCGCCTCTGCAACCCCCGGAGCCGCTGGATCGCATCTGCCCGGACGCCCACTTGCAGCTGGCGGAGCCGCGAGCGCGCGCCAGGAGGGGGCGGGGCCGAGGCGGGGGCGGGGCTCAAACGCCAACTCCCCGCCGCTGCCCGACTCACGTAGGCCCGCCCCGCCCCTCTTGCATCCGCCAACCAACCGCGCTGTGATGTCGGCTCCTATGCAAATCTGCAGAAGCTTCGGCATTCATTGATAAAAGCACAGAGTCCGCCAGCCCCGCCTTCCCTCCATCTCTCTCTCCTTCCTTCCCTTCCTCCAGATTCCCTGCCCTATTTCTCTGCTGTGTGAACAAGAGTGTTTTAAATAAATGGAAGGACTGGAAGAGTCTGTTGCAATCAAGCACTCTCCCTAATTATGCATTTAAGAGATTAGACGGGTTGACTTCGGAAAATCCAGCTCTGGAATAAAACTGGAGGCGATGGTTAGGGAGAAGGAGGAGGAGGGGCAGCGCGACATTGCCAGATCCGAGGACAGCTCGGATTAGGGCCCTGACACAGACTCTTCTCTGGTCCTCTCATTATTTGAACAAAGCATTCCTGGGAACCTTGCGGTTCCACTACCCACGCAGGGAAAGTTGGCAGGGGAACGTGTGGGGAGTGACGGCGGTTCGTCGTTTTTCAGCTACAACAAATAAGTTTCTGACCTGCCAATCACCCAGCATTTGCTCAGGATAGTGCTTATATGTGTCACCTCCTTTAGTCTCCACAAGGTAAATATTTTAAATTCTAGTCTTAGAGATGAGGCAATGGAATCACAGGTATCCTAAGTGACTGTCCTTGGGTCACAGTCCTATGAGCCTCCCAAGCCCTTATTCATGAGCTCTTAACCACTGCTCGGCTGCACCTCTCTCTGAGTAACAGGCCAAGAACATCTATGGCGACTTAGCTGGAAGGAATAATGAGTCCACACTCTTGCTCACAGCCTTGGAAGTGAGAGTTCCGAGCCACAGGCCTTTTATTGACCTGTGAAGTAAGGACTGCACCTCTGCTCTCTCCCTTCATCTCTCTCCCAGCTGTCAATGCAGAGATCAGATGATGGCTGTGTTTATAACAAGTGGTTCCTTGAAACTGGAGACAAAACTGCAATCTTTGGTTCAGACAAATCCCTCCGTTTCTTCTGATAGGTAGTAGAGGAGCTTCCTCATAGAGCCAGAGCACAGAGTGGAGCTGAACCTTCCTCACTGAGCAGCAGAAAGCTACAGTAAACTTACTATGTGCTGCCTCACAGGAGGTGGTAGCCCAGCAGGGCCACTGCGCTCCCAGGCTGGGCTCTTTCAAGCACTGTCATATTGCCTTTGGCAACTAAAAGACTTAATAACAGAAAAATACTGATTCTCAGAATAGAACTTCCTTCTGGTTTTATGTTTGGCAACTCCCTTAATTTGACAAGCAACCAGAGTCTCTCTGGAATTCAAATTGGATACATTGACTTCATAAGTTTAAGAGCAAAGAATCATCTGACTCAAGAAAGAGAAGTGATTCTCCTACCTAAGTGAAGGAAGGCAGAAGAGAAGAGAGCAAAGAAGAGAAATAAAAGGACGTGGAGATTGATACTTTCCTAGTATATATGTATATTTGGATTTTCACCAGATTTCACTGGCATGCACACTGATGAAAGAACAATTTTCTATTTGAAATGTTTAAAAGACTAAAATGTAGATCCTTTCAATCCCCACTCCATCCCTTATTCTGTATAAAATTCTTGTCCAAAGTAAAATTGACAGCACTAGCTTGTCAGTTAACTGTGGATCATCTTCTACAATCAATGACCACTAGAGGGCTGCAAAGACTTGAAACTTCAGATGAATCAAGGTTTAACATTCGTTCAGATAGCATCCTGGACCATTGCCTTTGCAGCTACTGGACACGGGGCCTCGATTAGTCCTTATGCTTTTCTAAATTCTCTAAAATTTCCCCCAAGGAAGGACAAGAGCTTCTTACTGTAGATTAAATCACACCAACTCTCAAAAATATTTCCCTCCTATTAAGTTTCAAAAGGAAGCATGAATGAACATTAATAGAGTCTATTGGTGATTATACATATGCATATGTATCTGTAGAAGTGTGTGTGTGTCATCACACAGTAGCCTTTTGGAAGAAGACATATATTATTATTTCCATTACAGAGACAAAACTGTTAAGGCTCAGGGAGGCAAAATAATTTGGGTTAATTAACAGAGTTGAAATTCAAACCAGTGATTCTTTTCCTCCAAACTTTACACATACCACTGGTATAAATTAGGACTTTTCCTCACGCAGCTAGCTATAATTTTGACAGTTCTATTTTATATCATTGCTATCTAGAGAATGAAAGATGAGAATGTGTAGTTAAGAGCAAGTGGGAGAAATAGAGACAAAAAGATTAAATGTGTGTGCAGAAGTAATAGTTGACATGTCCTGTACACTTACTATGGGCCAGCATATTTTAAAATACTTATCATGCATTATCTCCTTTAATAGTTACAGTAACACTCTAAAGGGAAGTAATAGTATCTCTATTTCATAGATCACAAATGGAAGCTCACAGAGGGTGACGTCCCAATAAGACTACACAGGTAACAAGATTTGCTAAATTATTTGAACCTGGATATCTGAATAAGAATTTCATGCTCTCAAATCCTGGGCAACTTCACAAGACAGAAAATAGAGGGAGTGAAACAGATTGAGGTAGACAGAGGTGAATAGAAGATTGACATTAAAAACCTAACTCTAAAGAAGAGATACAGTACTGCTGACAAAAAGTAGCACTAAGAGGGTTAAGGCAAAAAACACCCCACAACTTCAAAATCTGACTGAGACCTACAGGATTAATTAAGTTAGACATTCAGCTGGTCAAAAAGAAGGAGGAGGAGGAAGGAGAGGAAAGGGAAAGAAAGAAGGAAAAGAGGAAGCAGAAAAAGAAAGATAAAAAAGGTGAGAGAAAAATTAGTAGGCTGAGCTGAAGCTAGACATTAGAAAATACTTCTAAAACATTTGGAAACCTACAACCTGAGTATCTTATCCTGATCCAAGAGCAGGAATTAGAACCCAGAAGAAACATTCAAATGAACTGTGTCAGGAAACTGGATTTAAATCACAACCTTGATTCTTGGAGGCTCTAGGACCTTGGGAAAGCCCTTGATTTCTTGGGTTCATGTATCAAATTAGAAAAAAAATATCTGGTATAGTCTTTAAGATACAGGTCCACTCTGAAATTCTGTGTAAGATTCTCCAAGTGGCCAAAAAGTCTCAACCAAGACTGGAGACTACAGTTGACAGGTTCTAGAAGGAGACTATGACCTTCCATGGGAACCAGGAAAAAGACCTGGATCTAATGCTGGACAGAGGAACAACACAACAAAGATTTATTTTAAAACAAAAAAATGCCTCTGCTACTAGACAAAACTGAGCTCTAAATCTATAGTCAGCAACTGCCAACCAATCATGCATAAAATATCTTCTAATAATTATCATGCTAAGAAGAAAGTAAGTTATTAATTCAGCTGTTATTTATTAGGCACCTACTGTGTGCTTGGCTTTGCATGAGGTGCTGAGGAGAGATGCTATCGTGAATAAAACAGTCAAGGCTCCTACCATTAGGGCCTTGATAAAATTAAATGAAATAACTCAGGATACAAAATTGAATTTATACCTATGCTACAATTAAGCAAAATTTACAAATATAATACCTGGAGAAAAATATTGAAAAACAGACTTATTGGGCTGGCAGAATTGTGGGTAATTTTTTTTCTTTTTATGAATGACTTTTAATGGTTTTGTATAATAAATAAAATTTGACTTTTATACTAATAAATTTGATAAAGAAAGGATATCAGTCAGGATAGCCAGGCTATGCTGTAATAACAAATGAAACCCCCCCCCCCCCAAGTCTCAGTAACTTAAAAATAATAAAATAGTATGCATCTATCCATAGCCACTTCAAGTGAGCAGATGATTCTAATCATCATAATCATTTAGAGATCCATGCTGATAGAACAGCACTATTGTGAACTTGGAGGGTCTTGCACCAACAACTAAATAATTTAACCTGGAAATGGCACATGTTATTTCCACTCACAACTCCATCTAGGAATATTCAATTCTGCTGAAAAATATTCATATGGTTCTAACCTGTCTTGAGAGGGGCTATAAGGTAGACAGACAATCAGAAATATCTAGCAAATAGCTATACTGACTCCCAAAGAAGAAGAAAACTAGCAAGTGTTGCATTAGATGACTCAAACCAGGAGAGGTTTAGAAGACAAGTTACCCAGAAGAAAATGATCTTAATTCCCCTGGGATCCACAGGCAACTAGGAAGCCCAGCCACCATCAGATAGCACTGTCTTTCATTGCATGTATCATCATAAAAACAACTATAGAGCTCAGTCTACTTTCACTCCCCCACGGCATAATTAGAGAGGCCACACAGCCACAGGAAAAGGCCTTCTCAAACACCAGACAGTGACAGCTCTCTCCTGGAAACTATAAACAATCTCACATTTACTGAAGAGAGGCGAAACAAGAGAGATCCACGTAAACAGTTCCAACTATTTCACAGCAATCCCTGTGTCTGTCAAACTATGAGTACAATACATTAGGAAAAAAGGGCATGAGCTATTACTATAACTAGCATATGTTGGTCTTATCACCTGCTGCTATACTAATATTTCCTTGTCTTTTTAAATATTATTTTTGGCTGAGAAAGATATAAGTCAAACTTTTGGGGTAATCTGTTTGTCAATATGCTTTTCTTGAAAGTCCTTCTAAGAACTCCAAACCAAAGCACAGTACCCATTTCATTTAGGGTCGGCTTTAGCTCAAGCGGTTACTTCGTCATGGCATACTACCATTTCATTTAGTCCTTTCTGACTTTTAGCCAATACAGGTTAATGTGCTGGTCTGTGATTTTTAAGTGGCATCAAAGAGAAGGCTTTGGTAGCTTAGAGCCTAGTCATGTCTATGTGATAGATCAGATAGATCATAGCAAGTCAATCTCTGAGCAATGGATTCCATCTAATTGACTTGCTCCAGTTGTCTTAATGACCAAAATAAGACAGTTCCCACCAGCCAGTCCTATCTGATCCATCATTTCATTTTGGCTGTGTTGTCCCCGCTGGTCCTCTATCCCTGCATTTCTTTCTTGTCCAGACTCAGAGCTGACTCAATCCCTTTGACTGACCTGCACCCATTTCAGAGACCAATCATGGTTCTACTGAAGAATAACTAAGATCAAAATGCTCAGATCGGGAAGCTGGGATGGCTCAGCAGGTTAAGCGCTCGTTTTGCAGCCCCAGAGGCCGAGGATCGAATCCTGACCCCAATCCAGGCTGACCCATATGCTGGGCTGGGGTGTGCCCCCAGTTCAGTTCTTGCTGGGGCCTATGCGGGAGGCTCCCGGGTCCAGTTCCTGCCCTGCGCAGCCCCGTGCCCACCTGTGGAATGAAACTACATGGAAAACTAATGCTGTCAACTATGGAGACTGCTCTGGGCCCTCCTCCTTCTCTCTGTCTCTCTCTGTCTGTCTCTCGCTCTCTCTGTCAAAAAAAAAAACCAATAAAAATAAATCTTAAAAAAAAGGCTCAGCATCATTTGACTCTCATGCTAAATACCCTCTCATTTTAAATACTATTTCAAAAAACTGCAATTTTTGTCTTGACCTGTGACCAAGCCACACCTTATCCCTAAGTTCTTAAAAAGCTAGGCTTAGCCTTGTTTTTACAGGACCCTCCCTCGAGGCAGTATCTTTTCTCTAAAGTCTGCTGTTCACTGAAGCCAATCCCTTGTGGGCCCAGGTGTATATATACTAGTTCACAGTCTTCTCTCCCAGGGATGTGAACTAGAGATGCCTGTCTTTCTCCCTTGTTTCCCTTTTTCTGATTGGTCCCACAGCTAAGAGGGCACATCACTAATTACCATGGGACACAGGCCATGGCCATAGCTAATTAGACCAGAGACAAACATTTGACTCTAGAGAGGCCAATCTCCAGGCTAGATTGAGCCCATTAGCTTCCTTCTCCAAAATTTGAACTAGAAGCAAAGAGATTGTGTGGAACTGACATGTGAGTCGTGTTAATAGTGGGGCGCCAGAATGCCCCCTTTCCTGAGGACTGATGATTTCCATCTGATCTGTAGCCTTAAAATAAATACCTCACTTTGGGGGCCAATTTGGGATCGACTTTGCTGCTGGCAAGAAAGCTAGGAACTCGCCCTTTCCCTCTCACTGGTCCTTCCTGGCAATGACTGCCTGCATCAGTTCTACCTACATACTGTTCTCGAACCTCAGGATTATCTGACCGCAGCACTGCTCACCCTGCTACTCAAGACTGGCATGGTTTATCTCAATAAGACCAAGACCAGAGTCCTCTGCTTTCAATTTGCTGACTGTAAACTGAGTACCCAGGTAGACTTGGCCAGCACTGGGGAAACCTTGGTCCACAAGAACCATATTTTCAAAGCCATAAATCTGGACATGTGGCCTGATTATATTCTCTGTATGTAGCAGGTTTTTACATTAAAAGTAATATGAATGCTGCAATGTTCATATTTTACAAGTATTTCAAGAATTTTCTGAGAAATAAAAGTTACATCGTGCTGACCAAAACATCTAGGATGCCAACTTATAATACCAGTGACCACTCCTTGGGTCCTCGGCACATGACAGCAGTCCTATAAACAGGGAGAGCCATCTAGTTTCAAGAGAGAAGAGCCTCATCTACACCTGCTTCTCCTTCTCAAGTCACAAACCCTGAGTGATGGTCCCAAGGGTTTACCAGCCTCATTAGGGCCCAAAGAGTGAGTCCCCATGCTATAACCCAGACCCGCAAGCCCACCACCAGGCCAGGACGCCTGGCAGAGGACACTAGCTGAGCGCTGGTCTTACCCATTACTTTGAACAGTAAGCGTCCACCAGTGGTAACCAGCCTCAAAGATGACCCCACTCCCTATCGTATTTGCCTCCTTGGGCATTGCCCTCCCACACTGCCCAGGGCTTAACAGTGTCATCAAAAGGCTGCATGGAAATGCTAGGATATGGTTTATGAGTCTGGTCATAAAAGACACTGTGGTTTTCTTGGATCATTTGCTCTAGGTGAAGCCAGCTGCCATGTTATAAGGATACTCAATAACCCTATGGAGAAGTCCATATGGCAAGGAACAAAGAACTCCTGCCAATAGCAGCCCTAACTTGCCAAGCATGTGAATAAGTCACCTTGGAAGTGTATCTTCCAGCCCCAGCCAAGCCTTTGATGCCTGTAGCCTCAGCTAACATCTTGACTGTTAAGTTAACCTCATAAGAGACCCTGAGCCAAAACCACTTAGCTAAGTCAAATTCTTGACTGACATAACCTGTGAAGTGATGATGTTTATTGTTATTCTAGGTTGCTAACTTTGGGGTTAGTTTTTTTGTGTCGTAATAGATAAATATACCACCCCTCCCTCCAGTTCAGTAGATTCCTATATTTTCCCTTTACCTGTTTCCCCAGCCAAGCCATGCCATTGCAGGCCAATCTACCACAGATGGTGCCACCTGTGCCCAAACATCTCCAAGGTAGGGTTCATCACCACAGGCCACAACCCCTCAGTCTCAGCAGCCAGAGGCAGGGTATCCCTCAAAAACACTTCCTGTTCAATCAGAAGCTACACATCCCTCACAGCTGTGGGAATAAATCCTTTCCATTTTTTTCTTTGACAACATTTTTTTTTATGACTCTAATAAAGTGATACATATTAATTATAGGAAATTCAGAAAATTAAAAAATATATTTAAATAACATTTTAAAAACCTATAATCTCACAACCCAAAAATAATGACTCAAAACTTTGGTGTATTTCCTTCCAGTATTGTTTTAAATTAGTACAATTTGCAAAGTTATATCCTGCTATATTTTTTTTAACTTAACATTAGATTGTGAGCATTTTCCCATATCGCAGGACATTCTAGGGATTTATGATTTTTAATGGCTGCATAAAATTACAATGTATAGATGTATCATGATTTGTTTAACCAATCTCTATCTTTGGATATGTGGGCTGTTTTCAAGCCTTTGCCGTTATCAATAATTCTGTGACAAATATTCATGTACATTAATCTTAGCCCATGACTCTGATTAATTCTATACCTCATAAATCTGTTTGCATTTCATTTCTTTGGATCTCTAAATTTCTTTGTAAAAAATGTAGCCACTAACACATGCATAGAATTGAAAAATTACAAAAGGTTATGCAGTGCAAGTGTTTCCTTTTGACACTGAAATCCTCCCAGTTTCTTTCTATAGAGGCAGTAATTACTACCCATTCTGGGGTATTTATAAAGAACTATCCTATGCATATACAATCACTTATATGTAGATCAGTGGTTCTCAAAGTGTGGTCCACAGACCCCTGGGGATACTCAAGGGCCTGTCAGAGAGTCCAAAGGTCAAAACTATTCTTATAATAATACCATCGGCATTATTTACTTGTTTCACTTTTATTCTCTCACAAGTATACAATGGAGTTTTCCAGAGGCTACATGACATGTTATGGTACCATCACTTTAACAACTAATGGAGGGAAGCAGGGATGGCTCAGTGGGTTCAGCGCTCACTTTGCAGCCCTGGGGACTGAGGATCAAATCCCAGTCCCAGCTCGTGTGGACCCATATGCTGAACTGGGGAGTGTCCCTAAGTTCAGTTCTCACCAGGGTGAAACCCCAGCCCCGTTCCTGCCCTGTCCAGCCCCACACCCACCTGTGGAATGAAACTATGTGGAAAAATCAATGATGTGCAACTATGAAGACTGTTCTGGGTCCTGCCCTTCTCTCTGTCTCTGTCTCTGTATCTCTCTCTCTCTCTGTCAAAAATAATAAAAATAAATCTTTAAAAAATAAAAATAAAAAAAACAACTAATGGAACATGTGGTTTTATATTCTTGGGTTTTCGAGAATTTTCTAAGACAATCCTTGATTGGGGTCCTCGATAATTTAAGAGTGTAAAGGCCTCCTGAGACCAAAATGTTTGAGATCTGTTGGTACAGACCTTAAAACACACACACACACACTCACACACACATGAGTACAACACACACACAATTGGTAGCATGCTATATTGTACCTTTTTCTAATATGACAATATATCTTTGAGATTATTTTATCTCAGCACCTATAAAACAGCTTTCGTATTTTTAAGTAACTGTGTTTCGTTCTATTTTATGGTTGTTTCATATGTATTCAACCATCCCCTATTGATAAAACTTAGGTAATTTTCAAATCTTTACTTTCATTATATACTATTATATAACAACGTTGCATAGAATAACCTTGCCAACTCTTCATTTTGTTCAAATGCAAGTATAATAGTCCCCCATTTTCCTTGGGGACTATGTTACAAGACCCCCAGTGGATGCCTGAAATCATAGATAGTACCAATAAATGATAGATAGATAGATAGATAGATAGATAGATAGATACATAGATACATAGATACATAGATACATAGATACATAGATACATAGATAGATACATAGATACATAGACAGACATGGTTTTTCTTATACAAACATACCTATGATAAAGTTTAACTTAGAAATAGGTATATTAAGAGATAACAACAATAACAAAATAGAACAATTGTAATCATACACTATAATAAAAGTTATGTGAATGTGGTCTCTTTCTCTCTCATAACCAATCTGATAACCAGACAGCTACTACATGACTAATGGGTGGGAAGAGTACACATTATGGGTACACTGGACAAAGAGATGATTCATGTCCCTGAATGGGACAGGATAGGGTGAGATTTCATCATTCTACTCACAATGGAATAAGTTTAAAACTTATGAACTATTTATTTCTTTAATTTCCATTTAGTATTTTCAGACTGCTGTTGACTATGGGTAACAGGAACCATGGAAGGTGAAACTGCAGATAAGGGAGGACTATTGTACATCTCTATAGTAAATTCATAGTGGTGGAATTGCTGGCTAAAGGAGTATATACATTTAAAATAGTTACTGCCAAATTGCTTTCCTTAGAGAATATATCAACTTTTATACTGAAAATAACTGAGAGTGATTGCTTCCTCACAGCTTCATCATCACAGGATGCTATCAAATTTTTGGTCATTAATATCTGATAGTTAAAAACATGGTGTCCTATTATAGTTTTAAATTCTATTTCTTCCATTAAGAGTAGATCAACCACATTTTCCTATTTTGAAAAGTCTATTGTGTCTTTTCTGGAATGTCTCCATCCACTGCTTTGCTCACGTGTTTTTTGATTTGTTGGTATTTCTTTATTGATTAGTAGGATTTCTTTACATACTAAGAAAATTAGCACATTTCTGTCTTTTTCTGTTTCCTTTTGATTATTTTCTGTTACCCTGCAAAAGGAATTTTGCAACTATCAAATTAATCTATTTTATGGCTTCTGGGTTATAAGCTCTCCTCCTATCTCTCTCTCTCTCTCACACACACACACACACATTATATATGTATTTTTTAATTTATCTCATATTTTCTTCTAGTATTTTATAAGTTTTTAGGTTTTAACCTTTTTAATGTTGTATTCTTTGGCAAAGAATCTGATCAGAATCCAATTTTATTTTTTTATTTCCTTCTTATATGCCACTCACTGAATAATCTCAATATTTATTTCATTAAGATATCTCTTCTCTACAAATAAGAAATGCCACATTTATTTTTAAATATTTTCTTGCCTGTATCGGGATCTCTTCCTTGTTCCCCCTTTCTGTTCATGAATCCATCTGTCCACCCCTCCCCAGGTGTATAATAGGTAGAAAGCTGTTCCCCTCTTTCCAATTATTCTTCCTTTACAGAATTTACCTATCCTCACTCCTTTATTTTGCCATATGAATTTTAGAACTTATTCAACTAGTTTTAAAAGTCTTGTCATTTTATTTACTGAGATCACTTAAAATTAACAAATTAGCACATGGAAATACGCATCTTTATAATGTTGAATCTTTCGATCCAAGAATATAGAAGGTCTTTTTCTTAATCTTGTTCTTAGTAACCTTTAATAATTTCTTCAATAGTCCTTGTATGTTACTTGTGACATTTATTCCTATTGTTCCTTTTCCTATTGTAAATGGGATATTTTTTCTTTCAAATAGAGTTTCTAATTGGTTATTGTCATTATATATGGGAATGCTATTGATTTTTCTATATCCATTTTGTGTCCAGCCTTCTTAGCCAGATAAATGTGTTGTTTACAACAGTTTTTCACTTGGTTCTCTTGGATTTTCTAAGAATACAACTATATCACTTGCAAAACAATGATAATTTTATTTCATTCTCTTTGATTTTTACATCACTGTTCCTTCTCTTATCAAATTTTATTGGCTAGCTCCAAAAACAAAAGTAAATCACAGTAAGTGGAGTGCAGAGCTCTGTGCTATTCCTGATGGCATGGGAATGAATCTAATATCTCACCAATCTATTATCCTATCTCACCATTAAGCCTGATGCTAGGATAGGCCTTAAGAAATACATCTTTGTTATTGAATTACAACTCTTACATTTCCAAACTCCATGTTCCAATCAAAATTTCAGATCCCCCAATCAATCACTCTGACCCCATCCTGCACCTGCCAGACCATGTGTGTGTACATCCCAAACTGGAGGAATGAGTCTGTTGTCTAGAATCAGGTGGAAAACCCTGGCCTAAGGGCCAGGATAAGATTTTGAAAACATTTCTCTCTAAAGGTGATTACCAACAAGGTGGCATCCCACAAATTTCAGTTTAGTGTGTTGAGTAAGACGTTACTGTTGGGAAGCCGGGATGGCTCAGTGGGTTAATTGCTCACTTTGCAGCCCCGGGGACTGAGGATCAAATCCCGGACCCAGCCCGTGTGGACCCATGTGCTGAACTGGGGAGTGCCCCCAGTTCAGTTCTCACCGAGGTGAGACCCTAGCCTAGTTCCTGCCCTGTGCAGCCCCACCCACCTATGGAATGAAACTATGTGGAAAAACCAATGATGTGCAACTATGGAGACTGTTCTTGGACCTTCCCCTTCTCTCTCTCTCTCTCTCTCTTTCTCTCTCTCTCTCTGTCAAAAACAATAAAAATAAATCTTTGAAAGAAGTTACTATTGAGGCCTGACTAGTTTTCAAGGAACATTTAAGGAAAGGACATTGTGCCTGAAACATCTTCAAACCCAAACCTACTCAAGACATGTCCATTGAACTCCGAACTAGATGAGGTAACTTGGGACTTTCTTTAGAGAAACCAGCCTTACCTGGGATGGGCCATGAGAGCCTGTGACAAGGAGATCTTTCTAGCCATAGAGGACACGTGCCCAAAGCTGGCTCTGTAGCCCGTATCTGTGGAGTAACTCGGTCCCTATTTCCAGTGTCTCAGAACCACGTGCCCGCTTGGAACTGACTCAAATACTAAGGCTATCAGGAGCCCAGACAGCATGGGAAGCCTCCCCTAGTGCCCCATTCCTGATCTGTTGGCCCCTGTGTTTGTGGAAGAAGGCTGGCTGCCCTGTACCCATCTCTGCCCTCTTCCTGCCTCCTCCTTTCCCCACAGCCGCTGTTGTTGAACAGGTCTCACTTGCGACCTGCAGCCTGCCTGAGTTATGGCCACAGGTAAGGACAAGCATCACTGGAGATGAGCAGCCATATTTACAAACTGTGTACTGCTCACATGCACAGAGTCAGGGCCACTTTGGGAAGGAGACTTCAAACACTGAGGAGACGCACAGGCAGCTCCTGTGGTTGGAGTCAAGGCTAATGAGAAGCGGCAGAACTGATGCACTGTTTTTCAATTGGTTTTTAAGCAGAAGAGTCAAGTAGCTCTGCCCATTAAGGAATCCTCAGTCAGAAGCTGTCCCACTGACATACCTCCTGAGGCCTTTGAGGACTCTGTTAACAAACCCCTAGCATTGCAGCCAGTTACTTCCTGACAAGGCACACCACACCAAGGCACGTGCGCAGGGATCCGAACGTGTGTCTGCCGGGCCCATCAAGGGAGCTCATCTGGTGATTGTAGCTTCTATCTCCAGCAGCAGGACTTAATGAAGGAGGCTCATCTGGGGGAAGCAAAGTATTTTTCCTGCTAGTCTCTCCACCTTCTTTACAGCAGTGATTTTCAAAGCCTGGTGAATGTAAGAGGTCTCCCTTTCTTCCAGAGAATGATGAGTTGTTCCGTAGACTTTAATCATGACATGGGCCTGTGGGCTACTTAGTAACAACTTCAATTGAGTTATCAAGGTTATTAAACATTAGCATTTATAAACTAAAAATAACTCATTATTAGAGTTTGCAGAGGAGTTCAAATCAGTATCCACTAAAAAGTAGGGATGCCTTGCAAGGCCTGTCCACGTTTCCCAGCTCCTGCTTACTATGCATGCAATTCCTTATAGGTTTAATAGTTGCACTCCATCAATTTTGAGAAAGTTGGCTTTCTTATCAGCACATCTTTAGTGTAATTGTGAGCTGTACTCATAATGCAAATAATACTCCATATGATTTCTTACTAGCAACAAGATTACTACAACTATTTTTGAGCTAGTGAGATTTTCAAGAGCTGCTACTTTTGATTTTTTTATTTTTAATATAAATAGCTATTCATTTAGCTTCATTATTACCAATTTAGAGTATTATCAATTATTTGGTTAACCCTACAAGTGTGTAGTGATATATAAGGGCTGTCCATAAAGTATCCAGCCATGTAATATGAAAAATAGAGGCATTTATGGCTGTGTTTTTTCCAGACAGCCTCTGTATAGTTGCATTAACAGTATTTTAAGCCAATAGTTTTTCCCTAAAATTAATGTTTAATATTAATTATCTATATCCTCATGCTAATTTGCTTTTATAAAAGCACTTAATTTGTAATGTGCTGCCTATGAATTTGTGCCATTGGAATAACTTGATCCTTCTGTCAAAGAAAGTATAATAAAATCACTGGGTTGTTTTAAAATCACAAGGCACTGTTTTAGCATTTATAGACTTGTATGCACTCACTTTCTTCTTTTATAATGTGAATGATATGCAATATGTATTTCTTATCAGCCATAAGTTTACCAGAATTTGTTAACCTTGTTTTTCTCCAGTTCTTTTTTATCTTCACCAATTTCTATCCATCACTGAAAGAGGAAATAGGTGAATCATAGGGTCTTTGACCTCACGCAAGTGGATGCTAGGCAAAAACATGTAAGGACGATGGGGTTGGGAGGGGCACTGCAGAAGAGGCCCACAGCCGAGGGTCCAGGCCCCCATACTTCCTTAAAGCACAGAAGCTTGCCTCAAATATGAGCCCACACTGAGTCTCTATGTTTGCATAAAGAATCTAGCTGCCAAAAAATGTCCAAAATCTCTGCACTACACTTTTCTATGTATTCACATACCATAGCCATTTAAAACAATGCTAGGAAAACCCAGAACGAAAACATTATCTTGTTAATTGTGGGAGTTGCTTTATTTTACAGAAAGAAACATAGAAATGAAGTCAAAGCAATGAATAAAAACAAAACAAAAGAAGAACTAGGTAGAGAAGAAGGTTTTATTCAACTCAATTTAAACAAGCAAAGCACCCATCTGGTAGCTGGAGGTAAAATTGGGTGAGAATGATGCAGAATATAAATGAGATAAGATCTTAGGATTTTTGGTCCATAGAAACAATGAGATGTCCAAAACTGACTATGACACAGAAAAATATGCAAAGGACATTGAGGGGACAGGGGTAGTCCAAAGGAGAGGGGATCACTTTGATTTTAAGGGACTAGAAGAAAACTTCTCCCCCAACCTATGTTGCATGATTCATTCAGTCATTCAGCAGAAACTACCACTGACAAGACACTGGGCAAGGCCAAGAGAAGAATACCAAGAGCAAGGGATTCCCTTGTCCATCTTGACACCAAGGAAAACAATTTAAGACAAGCTTGAATCAAAGTTGATTATGAATACAAATTAACCTGTGGGGGTGGGAGGGTAGGTAGAAGGGTCTTTCTTTTTTTTAAAGATTTATTTTATTGTTTTTTACAGAGACAGGGAGACACAGAGAGATGGGGGAGAGCCCAGAGCAGTCTTCATAGTTATACATCATCAGTTTTTGACATGGTTTTGTTCCACAAAGGTGGATGGGTGCTGTGCAGGGGAAGAACTGGGCTGGGGGCCTCCCACATGGTAGGCATGCCCCCTCGAGCCAGGGGGCCAAACTGGGGGGTGAGAATTGAACTAGAGGCCTCCCGCATGAGAAGCACACACCAGTTCAGCATATGGGTCCACACAGGCCAGGGCCGGGATTCGATCCTCGGTCCCCAGGGCTACAAAGCAAGAACTTAACCCGCTGAGCCATCCTGGCTTCCCCAGAAGGGTCTTTCTTGTTTAAAAGCAGATTCTGATTCAGCAGGTCTCGGTGGACCTGAGATCCTGCACTTCTAACAAGCTCCAAGGTAATGCTAATGCTGCTAGTCAGATATTTTGAGAAGCATGAATCTAATAAACCTGTGCCACACTCAGATGGTGTCAGTAATACATAATAAGGCATTAACTTCTGTGACAAACACTGCTGCTTTCCTACCCAATATCCATTCTCCTTTTATTTTACAGTGAGTCTCCATTTTGCTTGGCAGGGTAATTTGCTTACTGTCCACTGGGGGTGACATAATTCTGACAAAAGAGGTATAGGCCTCTGGAGAGGAGGATGTCCTCTCCTTTTAAATGGCAAAACCTCTACTAGAGAAGGTTTCGGCCTCTGTCTTGGCCTTTGGTGTTCTCTCCTTTTTCCTACCTAAAATATGGATCTCGTGCCTGGAGAGACAGCAAGTCTATTGCTATCATGACAATGACAACCACACACTCGAGTGGTGGACCTGGCAGAAGTAGCCTGGCTTCTGATGCCTCATGTGTTTTGTCTACCTGCTGCTACCTGGTACCTGGGTTTGTGTGTCCCCAGGAACAGCCTTGAGATAAGAATTCAACTGTAGTTTATTTGGGAAGTAATCCCAGCAGACATGAGTAGGGAGATAGGAAGTGACACAGGGAAGAGAAGGAAGCCAAGAATGGAGTGTCATCAAGCCAGTTACCACCGCGGGAAACTGGAGCTTAGTCCTAATGGGGTAAGTTTGGGAAACTGTAGAACACATGGCAGAATTATCCCACCCAGGGGAGAGGATGCTGGGGCATGCATGTAGTCCCATCATCCTTGGGAGAGGGCTGCTTCTGTGGGGCATTAATTATCCAGCACATTGGCTTGCCCTGCACACAGGTGCTCCTGCAGCCTGACAAAGCCCTAGAAGCAAAGTGGGGACAATTGCAGTAGCAGAAAGAACAGGCACGCCTGTAGACAGGTATGGGTGGGATACTAACAGCATCCTCTAGACCTGGTATAACTCAATCCAGACACTGTTACCCCAATCAAACACAGTTCTAGCAGAAAACTACCTTAGGGATATTCTGATTCTAAGAAGTTCTCACCCTTATTCACACAAACATTAGAAGGTGATATTTAACACAAAGTTTTTTATCTGTATGCAGAATCCAAGGCAATATGCTGAGAGGTAGGAAGCTTCCTCTAGCAAACTTTAAAACACACCATATAGACAACATGAGGAGAGCAGTCAGCAGACCTCTCCACAATGCGGGGGTTTTGATATAACACCCAGAGCTGATAAATATGTTATTCACACAGAATACTTTTCCACTTAGTCTAGATTTTATTGTCTTAGGTCTTGGGCAAATCAAAGAAACTGTGAATGAGTTCTGGAGAAAGCATTCTCCAGGTAGAGAAAGCTCCCATCCTTCTAAATGATTAACATCCTTATGGATGGCGTAGAAGATGAAAGAAGAAAAAGTTACTCGGAAGGGCACAAGGTACCAAGCTGAGACAAAACAGAAATGTGAAGAAAGATGACCAGAGTTAGTTGATAAAATTCCTGAGTGTAGAAGCAGGATGTGAGTACACTGAGATCATCTTTTATTCTGGTCTGAGCCCTTTGGCTGACCTTGGGGGAATGAAAGAAGAGCGGAGAGAAGGGTCCCAGCCCCAAACTCTGTTCCACCACCCATCGCCCCATTCCACACCGTGATCCCAGCCACAGCTGAGGAACACAAACTAAATACACATGCCAGCCTAGAATGTCACAGGTCAGTGATTTCAAAGACAAACTCAGCAGAAGAATCAGCCATTACTGAGGGTCAGAGAGTAGCAGTAGTTGCAACTGTAGAGCAAACCCCCTCAGCTAACCCAAGGAAAGAGCTTTGGGAAGGCAGGACCAGAGTCCCACCAGGACAGAAAAACAAAAAACCAAGGATCATGGAGAGGCAGGGAACCACTATCTTTTTAAAGAATTTTGGGAACTTTTCAAAATACTTCCCATCAGGTTTAACATAGCCCTTTGGGTATGCAATTAAGCAAATGCTTTTGCAATATAAGAGCAAACACTTTGTTCTTTTTTTATTTATAGTTATTCTTTTTTTATGAAATTTATTGGGGTGACATTGGTTAGTAAAATTATAGAGATTTCAAGTGCATAATTCTATAATACATCATCTATATATTGCATTGTTTTCACCACTCAAAATCAATTCTTCTGTCACCATATATTTGACCCCTTTCTCTTCTACCACCCACCCCCTTACCGTCTGGTAACAACTAAATCATTGTCTGTGTCTATGAGATTTTGTCTGTCTTATTTATTTGTTGCTTTCAGTTTTATATTCCACATATAAATAAAATCATATGGTTCTCAACTTTTTTCATCTGACTTATTTTGCTTACCATGATAATCTCAAGAACTATCCATGTTGTGGCAAATGGCAGTATTTCATCTTTTCTTATGGCTGAGTAATATTCCATGTGTAAGTGTACCACATTTCCTTTATCCTGTCATCTATTAAAGGACACTTCTGTTGTTCCATGTCTTTCCATCCTGAATAATTCTGCAATGAACATAGGGATGAATATATCTTTACCGATAAACATTTTCAGATATTTGAGGTAGATATCCAGAAGATTGCTGGGTCATATGGTAAATCTATTCTTAATTTTTTAGGAACCTTCATACTGTTTTCCATAGTGGTTGCACCAATTTACATACCTACGAGCAGTGTAAAAGGGTTCCTTTTACTCCACAGCCTCTCCAGCACTTGTCATTACTTATCTTGTTGATAACAGCCATTCTAACAGGTGTGAGGTAGTATCACATTGAGGTTGATTTGCATTTCCTTAATAGCTAGTGAAGTTGAGAATTTTTTCATATATCTGTTGGTCATTTGTATGTCTTCTAGGAATAAGTGTCTGTTCAGGCCCTCTGTCCATTTTTTAATTGAATTTTATTGTTGTTGTTGAGTTGTATGAGTTCTATATATATTTTGGATATTAGCCTCTTATCAGAGGTGTTGTTTGCAAATATCTTCTCCCATTCAGTAGGCTGACCTATTTGTTTTGTTGATGGTTTCTTTTGCTGTACAGATGCTTTTTAGTTTGATGTAGTCCCATTCATTTACTTTTGCTTTTATTCCCCTTGCCTTTGAAATCAAATTCATAAAATCCTCTCTAAACCCCAGGTCCATAAGTTTAGTACCCATGCTTTCTTCTGTGCAATTTATTGTTTCGGGTCTTATGTTCAGATCTTTGATAAATTATTAGTTAGTTTTGGTATATGGTGATAGACAGTCTAGTTTCATTCTTTTGTACGTGGCTTCCCAATTTTCCCAGCACCATTTATTGAAGAGGCTTTCTTTTCTCCATTGTATGTTTTTGGCTCCTTTGTCCGCAATTATCTGCCCATGTATATGTGGGTTTATTTCTGAGTTCTCAGTTCTATTCCATTGGTCTGTGTGCCTGTTTTTCTGACAATACTCTGCTGTTTTGATTACTGTGATTTTGTACTATAATTTGAAGTCAAGTAGTGTTATACCTCAGGCCATGTCTTTTTTTCAGAGGATTGCTTTGGCTATTCAGGGTCTTTTGTGATTCCATACAAATATGATGATTTTTTGTTCTATTTGTATTTTAAAAATGCCATTGGGATTATGATGGACATTGCATTAAATCAGTATACTGCTTTGGGTAATATGGCCATTTGAACTATGTATACAACAGAAAGAAAACAAAATTAAAAAAAACAAAACAAAACAGTTTTCTTTGTGTTGCACAAATTGCAATGATGAGATTGTCCTTCTTGAATCCCCTGTGCAATGCCCCTGAAGTACTCTTCATCACTTCTTTCTTAGGTGTTTGTTAGTCTGTTACTTCACCTTTTCTAGTCTTTGTTTCCTTATCTGTAACATGAGATACTTCCACCCTTCCCATCTCTTGCCAAAGTCAAAACAGAAAAGGTATCATGGGTGAGAAATGGCTTATAAATTGGAAATAAATGTAAGATACTATTATTGCTAACATTACAATTGTCTCCTAAGCAGGTGGGAGTTTGTTGTTTATATAGTATCATTATTTATTCATTAGGGTGACCTTGGAGAATACAATATGGCTCTGAGGATTCAATGAGATGGTAGGTATACACAGACTTAGCACAGGCCCTAGCAAATAATACACACAAGTCTACTGTGTATATGCAGGACATTGTTGTAATTATCATTATAATCCCTACCATCATCACCATCCTCATCATTACCATCACTATCCTAATCATTGCTACCACCATCTTCATCATTATCCTCATGTGTTGCTCACTTTAAATTATAAGTGCCTCAAATATGTGAACATTCTCTTTCCTTGATTCATGGGCATGTGGCTATTTGTGTTTCCTTTTTGAGCCAATCTTTGAACCACCAAGCAGCATTAGAAAAGTGAACAGTAAGGCCCTCTCTGATACCCTGTGAGGTTTTTTCCTTCAAATGGTAAGTAATGAATGAATGAATATAAGATTCGTTTGAAAACCAAGGAACTAACCCTCTATATTGTTTGTGCTTTTGCCTAATTTCCATTTTTGTCAATAGCACTCACATAGGTGCTGACCACCAAGCTTGGGAAATGTGTATCTGTAGGCTGAATTTTTAAGCCAAACAAAGACAGAGCAGATTTTTCATTAGCCATCCCACCCATCTCCCTTCCAAGGACTCATAACATCAGAGAATGTGAATGCTGGAAAGCCCTTAGCAACCTTGTTGACCCTTTCACTTAACAGAGGGGGAAAGTGGGGCACAGAAAAATAGAGGACTTGCACAAGAACGCCCAGATAAGGAGAGGTGGGAGCAGGACCAGAACCTTGTCTGCTAACTCTCAACGCAGTATTCTTTCACTATGTAGTGGCACCTCTTCTTGGAGTTGGATGGCACCATCAGATTGTTGGCAGGAGCAGTGGTGGGGAGGCAGTTTGTGCACGCAGGCGGGAGAAGCCAGGAGCAGCTGGAAATGAGCTGGCTGGCATAAAGTTGAATCAAACACAAAACCCAGGCGTGGACCAGGTAAAGGCAGGAATAGAGGGAGCATGTCCAAGGGTTGGGCAGCACAGATGGAGCCCAAACCCAGCTGGCAGAGCCATCTCGCCACGCTGCTCGGAGGCAATTACATGGGACCCACACTCACAGAGCTCACTGCACTCCTGGTTGCCCATGTCCCTGCAGCCCCTGACCTGGGGTGAGCAGGGCTCAGGGCTGGACTGTCATTCTGAGACATAAAAGGATGGCCTTGGTTTCTGATATTATTTTGGTGATGCCTGTTCCAACCTCATCATTCTGCAGGCCCTCATGTAATGAAAGCGTGGGTCCAGGTTGGAAACCACAGGATGAGAGTGAGGGTTCCACAAATCTTTAGTATAAAAGACTGGAAAAATGAATCAGGAATTTCCCCCCAAACCCAACACTGGCAGCATTCACCAGAGACTGATGATTAAGAGAAATGAAAGGAGCACGTCCTTAATAAATTTTTTTTAATGTATGTATTTGTCCCATGGCTTATGTGTGCCTTAAAAAATAAATCTTAAAAACAAAACCCTATCCTGAGCCAAATAACCAGATTGTGTGGAAGACTGGGCTGGAAGACTGGGTTTCCTATATATGGTACCACTTGAGAAGACTAATAGCTTAGCTTTGTGAGGATAAAGAGGGCATTTTAGTCAGAAAACACAGTGCGTGTGATGGCACAGAGGCAAGAAACAGCATTCCCTGACCAGAGAACAGCAAGAACGGTAGGAGAATGGAATATGTGTCAGAGAGCAGCTGCAGAAAGGTCTAGAAGAACAGGCAAGGGACAGATAGATGCTGGAGGGCTCCACACACGAGCTGAAGTTCTTATGACTTCATAACAACAGATACTCACAATGACTGTGAGGTAAAATCCTCATTATTCACAGAGTTGATATTTGTAAATTCTCCTACTCACTAAAATTTATTTGTAAACTCAAAATCAATTCTTGCAGCAATCTCACTGTCATTCACAGATGTGCACAGAGCAGTGAAGAGTCTCGTGCACGTTCTCCACTGAGGTCAAACAGGGTGATGCCCTGCCTATTTACTTTATCTCTCATACTATAATTCAGTGCCCTTTTGCTATCTCTTTATGAAACATTCTTCTCATTTCTGTGCTTTGTGTGGGCTATTTCATTGTTTATAATAGTCCCCAAGTGTAGAGCTGGAGTCCTGCTCAGCAGGAAGGCTGTGATGTGGCTTGCAGAGAAAATTCACATGTTAGATTAGAATCATTCAGGCATAGGTTACTAGGTGCTGCTGGCCATGAGTTTAATATTAATTAATCAATAATGTATATTAAATAAGATGTCTTTAACCAGAAACACACATAAAACAAAGTTATATTTTGATAGATTGTTTCAACTGCTATGGCCAGAGGTTCACAGGAACCTAAATCTTTATTTCTCCTAGGAGTACTAGTTCAGGATTAATTAATTCAGTATTCATGATAACTTTATAGAAATAACTACCATGAAAAAATAAAATACACTGTACTTGGAATGGCTTTGATTTATTTTACTTTTAAATTTCCATTTTACAAATGGGAAACCTAAGTCTTACAAGGCTGAGACTTGCCCTAGGTCCCATATCTACTAAGTGACAGACTCAGGACTTGAATCTAAATGGTTTGACTTCTACTCCCATCATATTTCTACTCTGAAATGCTGCAGATGCTAAAATAGCAGAAATGCTGGTGTCCCGCTGGCCAGCTCTTAGAAATCTGCAGTTAACTACCCCATGAGATGTAAAGCTAACTCAGTGCAAGTCTGTAAGGATTCCTAACTGGCTCTTGATTGGAGGGAACGGCCAGATAAAGACCTGTTATAGAATCCTACCTGGCATCATCGGAGCTGGGCTTTACAAGGACTCGCTTTATCGGTGGCCTCTGGCAGCCCCCAGAGGAGCCCAGCATCTTAGCATTCCACATGCAGCAGCACTTGGCATCCTGGAGTCAGATAACAACAGCCTGCTATGTGTACAGCAACCCCAAATCCTCCTTCCACCTCAAGTCCTGCAGCACTTTTGAGGATGGCTGAACAGATTATGAAGGAAAACCAAAAGGTGCATGCTGTCTTGGGGAAGCAGGCCATGGAGACGAGGCAGAGCTGCAGCTTTCTCCTCACACTGTGCTTCTCTAGGGTCCTTAATGCCTGTTCTGTATGCAGCTGGTCTGCATGAACATGTAAGCGGGGTGAAGAGTGTGTGTGTGTGTGTGTGTGTGTGTGTGTGTGTGTGTGTGTGTGTGTGTATGTGTTGGGCAAATGGAGTAAGAGAGAACCAAAGTATCAAAAGAAAGAAGAAGAAATTTTTTCCCATCTGATATATATAATATTAGTAATTGGCCTACGTGAACATGTAAGCATGGTGAAGAGTGTGTGAGTGTGTGTGTGTGTGTGTGTGTGTGTGTGTTGGGCAAATGAGGTAAGGGGGAACCAAAATATCAAAAGAAAGAAGGAATTTTCCCCATGTGATATATAATACCAGTAATTGGCCATCTCTGTGAGATCACCTTCAAGTATGCCAAAATTTTAAAAGAAAATCCTTCCCAGACAATGTTCCTCCAAAGAAAGGAATCAAATGTAAGAAAATGTCCCAGTAGACTGCAGCCGCCCCAGGTTAATTGTGGAGTGTGTCTCAGCAGCCCCTGCTTTTCCTTCTGATGTCCTCATTCCCCTCACAGACACTTAGGACCCTGTGGTGTCTCCCTCTGTCCGCCCTCTAAGTATCATGGGCTTTAAGTGTTAAAAGAGACCCCGCAGGCCCTCTAATCGGAACCTGTGCCCGAGGCAGGGACATACACCCTGGCACTATGAAAAGCATCTTCCATCCTCTACTGGAACACTGTCCTCCCTGCGGTGTTAGGGGAAGGGGAACCTTACCACTTACTTCACTTACTCCCAAAAGCCACCCAATCCCAAGGTACTCCTCTCATGCAAGGGTCCACAAACGCTGGCCCCTGGGCCAGATCTGGCCGGCCACCTGCTTATTAAATAATGTTTTATTGGCACGCGGCCATGCTTATTACGTATTAGCTATGGCTACTTTCACCCTACAATTGTGGAGTTGAGTAATTGCGACAGAAGACTATGTATGACCCATAAAGCCTAAAATTTCTATTATCTGTCCCTTTACAGAAGAAGTTTCCCAGCCCCTGTTTTTAAAGAAAAGGATAGGTTTTCTTACATTGCACTGAAATCTGCAATTGTCCTGCGGGTCCCCATTCGCCCTTGGAGTGCCATGCGAGGCTCTACCCTCCTCCATCAGACAACCCTTTGCTTATGTACAACCAGTCCTTATGATTTGCTCTTGGTTAGCTCTTCTCTGAAATGGAAACCCCTGCCTTATTTAGTCATTGCTTGTATTTTATACAGGGACTGGGCACACACGTGCCTGAGCATGCATTGCATTCTGAGGAAGCTCTACCGGTATATTTCTCATGCCCACTCCCGCCCTTTCCCTACCTCCACCCCGGAAATCTTTCGGTTCTTAAAGTTAATAACTTAAACATATAGTGCTAGATATAACTTGTAGTTATTCAGTCATCAATTCCCTTTACAAAGATCCTGTCTGGTGAGGTTTGTTTTGCCTATTCTTCAGCTTATAGCCCCCAGCCAATTGGGCAGGGTAGCAAGTAAACAGAGACAAGGAGAAAAAAAATGTTTCAACACAGTTTGGCTGAATATTAGAATCAATGATTCTTATAGCAAAAAAAGAGCTTATAGACCAATTCTTTTATTTGACAGATGAGTGAGCAGAGACCCAGAGCTTTTGGAACTTGCCCAAGGTCACAGAACTGAGCGCTGGTGGGATTTAGACCAGAACTCAGGAGTCCTGACTACAAGCAACTGTTGTTGCTTTTATTTTTATCTCTCTATATAGCTAATTCCCTTAGATCCCAGTACAAATGTTTTAAGTATCTTACTGAATACAAACTGGGAGAAGAGACCTTTTCTAGAATTTCTCTTCATCACACTTTGACCCCAACTCTCTGAGGCTCCAGAGTCAGGCCCAGGACAATCAGAAAAAAAATTATAAACATTTATATACTAGACTCTCAGCTAACCGGCACCCATGGGGATTGGTAGATGCCAGATCAATGTAAGCAGACTCTCTGTTAACTGGAACTCAAGCAACCGGCACTCTCATGCAACCGGCAAAAACTTGAGAGTGCCGATGCTTTAGCCTCACTTAAAAGAGAGTCTCCTGTATTAATATAATCTATTGTGCATCTACTATGTGCCAAGCACTCTGACAACTGCTTTTATACTAACGATCTTATTGAATCTTTAAAAGATAAACATTTTTATTATCCACACCGTATAACTCAGAACTATGGTTTTAAGGCCTAGCTGAGTGATCATTTGGTGGAACTGGGATCCCAACCAGACCATCTGACTCTGAAGCTGGAGCTCTAGGCCCCCATACTCTCACCCTCCCATCACTGAAACCTCACTGAAGCTTATCTACTATATGGCGTAGAGGGGAATATAAGGTATTATTTGGTTATCCACTCTCTAATACTCTTCTCTTTCTCTCTCCCCCTTTCATGCTCAATCAAGCAACAATTACTTCGCTCAGTCAGTAAAGATCTTTAATGAACCCCTTATATATCTGCTTTTCCTCTTCCTGTTTCTCTTATTTTTCTCTCCTCTCACTTTGTTATCTTCCCTTTAATGACTTAGATCTGCCAAACGCCCCCACAAGTACTGTCAGCTCAGATAAGGCACACAGAAATAAGGGTTTACTCCCCTTTGGAACCCCTCCTGTTAAAGGTGTAGTTGATGCTATTACCCCTAACTCTTTCAGCAGGCACCTTGTCTTGACCTGTACAAAGGGACAAACTTGGACCCAGAATTCAGTTCTATTCATATTGGACTTTTCGCTGTTATGAACTATAAATGATATTAAAATACAAGGAGAAAAACAGAGTCCCTGCCTTCCAGAAACTTGCCACCTGGTAGGAGAGACATAAACAGGTTACTCCAAAACAATGTGATATATAGGACAAACTATGAAGCCCAGAGGAGGGGCATTTGGCTCAGCCCAATAGGAGTCAAGGAAAGTTCCAGAGATAGAAACTCTTATGTTGAATATTTTGGGATTATCAAAACCCATGCAAATCCAGGAAGGGGAAGGTGTAGATTCATGCAGAGGGTTTAACAGGAGTGGACCCTCATTCTGGGGTCCACCGAGGATGGAAGAATCTCTTGAGCTATTCATGGGCAAGATCAAAAGTCTTTACACATATAATAGTCACCATTCAGTAAGCACTTATGCCTAGCTTGTGCCCTTTAAGTGTTATCTAATTTGATCTTCACAACAAATTATTAAGTATGTAGCATTAGCCCCACTGTATAGATCATTGTGGTTTTGGGAAACCAAGTTCCTTGCACAAGTTCATGCAGATAGGAAGTGACAGAGATGCAGTTGGAAAAGCGCTTCTTCTGATTTTCAAGCCCACGTTCCTAACCTCTACACAAATTTCTGCCTTCCCTGGAGCAATATGAGCTTCTCTCTTCCAACTTGGGACATATTCACCCATCTTTCACTCAAAGAATTCATAAGAGATAGGGTTGGGGATTGAGTGTGATAGGTTCAAGAGGCTCACGTGGACCAAAGAGCAAAATGTCAGAGGTGCACCCTCTGCTCCGTGGGACAGCAAAAGGCACATGATGCTCAAGGGCAATGTAATAATGTGTTTGTGCCCTCTCTGCCACACACTTCAAAAGCTGGAGTCTTTGTAAGGCCCCTTAGGCTGGCAATTGGGGCCTTGTTTCCCTGCCCTCACTTCTAGGCCCATGCCTTATGCCCTTGTGTTTGGATGCTTGCTGACCAGTTGCAGCAGGTGGCTCTGCAGTCCCTCATGTCTCCCAGAGCCTCCCTCCTCCTGCATCTGCATCCATTGTCCTCTGTCCTGGAGCCAAGCTGAGCTCTAGATTGACTCCAGCACAACCCTGGCCTGGAAACTGCTAACAGCTCTTGGTAATGACTTTGCCAATGATGAATAAATGTTTTACTCCTTCTTCCAAGCCCCTTGCATCCAGTACTATTTTTAAAGAGAGTCAGCAAGTTTGCGATAATTAAACAAAGCCCTGCAGGCAGAGCTGATACAAAGCCCAGGTCCAGAGCAGCTGGGTGAGATGCAGGTTAGAGCCTGTGTATGCACCTCCCTTTGGGCCCAGCAGTTGCGGCCCTGACTTGTGGGTCTGACAGCCAGGTGCAAGATGAGGAAACCAGGCCTTCTTAGAATAGAAGCCAGCTGCTGAAGCTAAGAGTCTTGTAAGGCCAATAAACAGTGGCTTTGTTTTCCCTGAAAGGCCCCAAGAGTGTTAGTTACAGTCAGAACAATCTTCTTAAATCAAACCTTATGTTTTCTGGCCTCTGATCTTACATCTGAGGAGGGTTAAACTCTGGGAGACAGTTACCTGTGGCAGGTACCCGACACTTGAGAGAGGAGAACTGAAAGTCAGAAGAGCTGGATGGAGTGTTGCGTCGGTTGATTGCTGGCTCTGGAACCCAGGAAACAGACCGAATCTCCCTGAGTCCATTTGCTCGCCTATAAGATGAACACAGGACGCACTGTTATAGACCATGAAAACTACTCTGAGAATCAACTGAGTTCAACAATGTGAGGGCAGACATATGCTAGGAGCTTAATCTCTCCTTCCCTTTGGTGAGAACTTCCTTGTTCTGTTTTAGTTTCAGAGAACTATCAGAACACATTTATTGTATTGTAATTATTACTTTATAGCTCCCTTTCCCCCACTTGATTTAGCACCGCTTAGAAAGAAAGGTAGTATCTTCCTTATTTTTCTTTGTATATGTAACACTTTGTATTTAAAATACAGCAAATGCCAAAAAAACGTTTGTTAAATAAAACTATGCATTCATGTGCTTAATTAAATAAATAATAGTTAGAAATATGTATTTAATTAAAATCTTTTTCTCCACTGTGCTCTCCATTTCTTACTTCCATATTTTCATTCACTGATTAAGCAAACACTCAGTAAATAGTTCTTATGGCTCATCCCCACTTCAGACACTATGGAGGGCATATGGTTCTCATATTCTTTTAATCCTGTAGGAGTAGGGGCACAGATCTGGAAACCAACACATGGGGCATAGGCCTTGTCCTGTAAGGACCATGTACAGTGTTCAAAGTTCTCTGTGAGTTTAGAGGCAGGACAGATCCCTGGGGTGGCAGTGCAAGTGTCATGGAGCACAAGGCCTTTGAACAGCATCTTTGCGTTGGTGTCACTCTGGCCTAGGTTCTGACACTTTCCTACAGTACTCCACGCCATGAGGGGCCAGTGACTAGAACTCGGGCAGGACTATGGAAAAAAGACCCATAGATATTAGCCAGGCCTCCTTGTAACCACGGAAACCTTCCGGGCCAGACCCCATGGGGAAAACAGGCCCATGGCACAACCCAGCGAATAGGGTCTGGGGCTGGTTCAAAAGGTCACTTAGAGCCCAAGACTCTGCCAGCAACTACTTGTCTTGTTCTGTCACTTTTAATGCCCCACCATTAATGTGACTCAGCTTATGTCTGTGTTTGCTTCTCTCCATGTATTTCTAACTGCTCATCCTATTGAACGCCAACTAATTACCCAATAGAGAGTAATGTATCCAATTTAGTCACCATCAGTCTCATCAGATAAAACAAGATACTGTATTCACTTCAGAGGACGGGGCCACCTCTGTAGATTGCCTGGTCCAGCCTCAGACATCAGCTGTGATGAGAAAGAGGGAGGTGGTCAGGAGGTACTTTCTTTTTTTAACTTGGATTTCTAGGGATTATATAGCTTAGTGGACAACCAACAATTTGAGTAAAGACTGTTTTCAAATACCTTTATCTCTTCAGGCTTCCACCCATCCTTCTATTATTGATCTATATATCTGTGGGTTAGAAAGAGCACAAAACTCAGCCAGTTCTCAAGTCTGCCTTGACCTTTAGTTTCCACTGGACTCTCTTCAGTGTCTCCCACGTATGTACCTACTTTCATGGTCAGTCAAGGGTAGGCAGAGAGATTACTTAGCCTTTCTAATTCTCATTTCCAGGGTTTACTTCTTAAATATTTGACTGATATACAACTTGCTTCAACTTGCTCTTGAGCCACAGTGTCAGGTTAGCAGAGTTGTAGGTTTTCCCAGTTCATTTTACAGTGAGTTTTCTACTTTTTTACTGACAATACCCTAAATTCTGACCTCTGCCCCGTATCAACTCCAGCCTGCGTAGCGGCAATGCTGCTGTTTTTCTGGCTAACTCTTCAATGAGAAAACCACAATCCTTGCCAAAGATTTTTCTGTGAAGGTGGGGGTGGTGGTGGAAGACGATACAGCCCCAGAAAGGAGGGTGCAGATTCTAAAGTTCTCCTTCAAAGCTCTAACACAGGGGTGTTCAAACTTTTGGCTTCCCTGGGCCACATTGGAAGAAGAATTGTCTTGGTCAATCTTCAGGTCCCTTAAATGATTTTTCTTATATATTTTTTTCCAGTTTTATACTTATTTTGGGAGGAAAAGACTATGACAACTTGATGCCACAATGCCACCATAGCCAGAAGTACTGTTCTCCTCTGATCCATTTGAAGCTATTTCATCATATTGAATGGATTTAACTTTATCTTTTACTATTACTATATGGCTATTCAGTGACTCACATTACTTCTTAAAATATCTATCTTTTCCTCAGTGATTTTAGATGTGCTGGTTATCATATACATTGTCTATGTGTATTTGATCTATTTCTGGACTTTCTATTCCATTCCATTGGTCTCTCTTTATGCTCCAGTACATTCTCTACACTATATTAATTATAAAAAATTTTTAGTGTGTTTTAATATCTAGTAGGCCTGGTCCCTGCTCTCCAGCCCCCCCCCCCCACCACCACCACCACATACATACACATAGCTATTCTTTCACGTTTATTTTTTTTACATGAACTTCTAGTATCAGTTTGTCTAGCTACAGAAAACAAATAGCATGTTAGTATTTTTATAGTGATCACATCAAATTTATAAATTATCTTAAAGGGAACCAACATGTTGATGATATTAAGATATCCTGTCCAGGGAAGCCGGGATGGCTCAGTGGGTTAAGCGCTCACTTTGCAGCCCTGGGGACCAGGGATCGAATCCAGGCCCTGCCCCTTGTGGACCCATATGCTGAACTGGGGAGTGCCCCCAGTTCAGTTCTCACCAGGGTGAGACCCCAGCCCAGTTCCTGCCCTGTGCAGCCCCAAACCCACCTGTGGAATGAAACTATGTGGAAAAACCATTGATGTGCAACTATGGAAACTGTTCTGGGCCCTCCCCCTTCTCTCTGTCTCTGTATCTCTCTGTATCTCTCTCTCTCTCTCTCTCTCTGTCAAAAACAATAAAAATAAATCTTTAAAAAAAAAAAAAAAGGATATCCTGTCCAAGAACAAGGGACGTGTTTCAAGTCCACTTTTCTGTCTCTTAAAAGTGTTTTATGGTTTTCTTTCAATAGAATTTGCACATTTCTTAAGTTTATCCCAAGATATTTTATCTTTTGTGTTGCCCTAACCATTTTTAAAAGTCTAACAACATTAACGTTTAGCCTCAAATCAAAACTCATCTATGGTGGGATAAAAAGAGCATGGAGGGAAAGCCGGGATGGCTCAGCGGGTTGAGCGCTCGCTTTGAAGCCCCGAGGACCAAGGATCGAATCCCGGCTCCGGCCCAGGCGGACCCACATGCTGAGCTGGGGAGTTCCCACAGTTCGGTTCTCTAGCTGTCTCTGTCTCTATCTCTCTCTCTTTCTGTCAAAAGTAAAATAAAAATAAATATGCACTGAAGATAAAATAATTACTCTCTATAAATATAAAAAAAAGATATATATAAAAAAAAAATTTTTTAAAAAGAGCATGGACCTTGGAGTCAACTAAACCTGGATTCAAATACTGAGTCTTTCTACTCTTTACCATGTGACCTTAAATCAGTTATAACTTCTTTAAGCCTCAGATTCTTCACCTGTACAATAAAGATGATTAAACCTACCTCTAAAGGATATTGTGAGGATAAAATGACATAGCCTATATGAAATGCATACAAAGTTGTCACCAGTACCTCCTTTACATGATGTGATCATTGATTCTTGGACCCTGAGCTTTCAGTTTTCTGTGCATGCATGCTTCACTTTATTGCACTTTGCAGATATTGCCTTTTTTACAAATTGAATGTTTGTGGCAATCCTGAGTCCAGCAAGTCTATCAGCACCATTTTTCCAACAGCATTTGCTCATGTCAGGTCTCTGTGTCACATTCTATAATTCTGTTTCGCTATTATGATACTTGTTATGGTGCTCGGCGATCAGTGATTTTTGATATCACTAATTTAATTGTGTTGGGACACCATGAACCATGCCCACTTAACATAGTGAACTTAATCGATAAATGCTGTGTTCTGGCTGCTCCACTAACTGGTTGTACCCTGTCTCTCTCCCTCTGCTTGGGCCTCCCAATTCCAAGACACAACAGCACTAAAATTATGCCAAGTTATAACCCTACAATGGCCTCTAAGTGTTTAAGTAAAAGGAAGAGTTCATTGATGCAGCAAACTTCACTGCTGTCTTAACTTAAGAAATTGCCACAGCCACCCCAACCTTCAGCAACCACCACCCTGATCTGTCAGCAACCATCAACAATGAGGCAAGAACTTCCCCACCAGGAAAAGGATTACGACTCACTGAAGGCTCAGATGATGGTTAGCATATTTTAACATAAGGTATTTTTTAATTAAGGTATGTACATTTTTAGACATAATGCTATTGCACACTTAATAGACTGCAATATAGTGTAAACATAACTTTTGTTTGCACTGGGAAACCAAAAAATTCATGTGACTCTCTTTACTGCAATATTCACTTTATTTGGTCTGGAACCAAACCTGAAATATCTCTGAGGTATGCCTGTATTTCAGATTTGTTGCTTAGCTTCACAGCTACAGCTGCTGAATCTCTTACTGATGCTTTATCAATAAATTCATGGGGTTAGAATTGGTGTGTAAACAGTGAAGCAAAGTGTATCTTTTATTATTTTATATCAGGAATTATTCAAAGGGTGCAACATGCTTGCTTTTCAAGTTTCTTAGTAATCATCTAACCCCCACTTTAGCATCATTTCACTGGCAATATTTTAAGGAAAGAGAAATAAAATTCAGATCCAAAAGCACATAATCTCACCTCTCTTAGTTTCAAGATCCACAAGGGGGTGAGGGAGTAAGAAACCCCATCAATTTTCCAACAGTGCTTCAAGGTCTCCTCCAGCCCCAGAATTTATTCACAACTCATCATCCACTCGCTGTCTCATCCCACAGGCTCTGTTCTTCCGCCTATCTCCATTTCTCTCTGTACAGCTCAAGTAATCGCCCTTAATGCCAGGTAAGGTGCTTTGAGATCCTAAGACGAAGGGTTCGGGCCTATAAACATGGAATTTAAAACTTCTTGATGGTACATGTCTCTGAACCCTTCTTTCAGCCCTGAACACCTCTGTAATCTTGCTCCCTTTCAAAGTGAATACACAACACGGGGAGTTGTGGGGTAGGCTGCCTGTAAAGACACCAAATGTCCGATTTTCTGAAAACAGCCTGCTTGTTTCTGAGGCAGCCCTTGGCTGCTGCTCTGGATTCCTGAGCCAATAGGACCTCCCAGAGCAGCTGCGAGAGGACCTTCCTGACTCCTCCAGATTCACACCTGAAGACAGAACATTTGTAGTGCCACTCTGTCTTAGTCCCATTCTTTGTCAGGCTCCCCTTCCTGCCCTCAGTTGGAAACAACAGCTGCCTCTGCCTTTCACTTCTCACCTTTGACCCTCCACAACCCAGAGATAATCCAAGGGGCGTGGTTTTCTCTCAGTGGTGGCTTTCTTCTCTTATTGTCAGTGGAATCCTCTTTTCAAGTCCAAAAGTTGTCCGAAATCTAAGCTAGATAACAAATAGCAGTGGAGCAGTTCAGGATAAAGGGGGACTGAGGATGAAGGACCCTGATGATTGACCACTATTCCCCACCCCCAGTCCTCTCTACCACCACACACACTCATATACTGGGATGAAGTTATATACACAGAACAGTGGGTCTCCTTGCAACATAATCTGAAACTAATAAGGGGTGGAAGATTAAAATATATATATTTAGCTCTATAAATGAGGTTTAAAAAGAAGTCAAAGGGAGAGTATAGCACCTGATGACATTCCTAACAAAAACCAATAGTGAAAAGAAGTATTTAAACTTTAGATACCAAGGCACCTGCTGGAAAGTCACTGATACTTGGGCTACAAAATCCTCTCTGCTATTGATTGATTGACAGCATGACCTTGAATGGATTACCTAAATTCTCCAGGCTCCAGGTCCTTCTTCAGGTAAGAGTTAATGATATCGACCCATTCCCCTACATCTTTCCAAGCAGTTATTGGCAAAGGTCATTCCTCCAATAATATTCTATGAGAAATAACGGGATCTGATGACAAAATGTCTTTGCTCTATAAAACTCACGTTTTACAATATTTTGTGTGAGCCAAAAGGTAATCCCAATTATACCTATGTTTAAAATAATTATTCACTCACATATAATCATTCTCCTTTATTGGAATCTAAACTTGCAATTGATTAAAGTTTCTATATTTTACAACTTTCTATATGACACATTTATTTCCTTTACTGTGCAATATATCCCCACTAAAACTTGTTCAAAGTAAGTCTGACATTTTTGGACATGATTTTTAAGTAGTACCTGTGTGCAAATTACATTAGCACTCCCAAATTAAACAGTTTTTATTTTAATGTATAATGTCAAAAAATACCCAATTTGTATTCTTGAGAGTAGAGACAGTGGTATTAAAATACCAATATGATAACATGCTTAAAATATGAAGTTCAAGGAAAGTGAGGAATATATAGTGTGTTTTTCCCTCATGAAATCATTTTCATCTTAAAGCTGGTCTTGGGGGTTCTGGATCAAATAAGATATGTCAGCATCTTTAGATAGAAAGAGGAGATAGCCTTTAGGTATTAATAGAAGGAGACAAGCAAAGAAAACCAGCCCTATTTTCACATCTTTCTTTTTACCTTGTTGTTTTCCTCTAAAAGTTTCCTAACTTGGTTCCTTAACTCTGTATTAAATATGCTGTTCACTTTTATGATTGTTTATAATTTACAAAACACTATCACACTCATCTCATTTCATTTTATTCTCACAAAACTCCCAGGATATCTGGGGGACAGCTCTTTTGCATCCATTCTTCAGAGGACCAGAAAAGGATCCGTGGAGTACATGGCCACCCAGGCGGCCTGAGTGGGGATCAGAGCTCTTTTTGCTCCCGTATCAGCCTGCCCAGCACCCATGTCACAGGTTCTAACATCTGGGCCCAGTTGACTTGTAGGGCCTCTCTGAGGACCTGCCCCAGGAGCAGAGACCTCTGGTGGAGCTGCCTGGGGCGGCCAGCTCCCTTAGAAGAGCACTGAAGACCTAAATTCTGGTTCTGGTCTTGACCCTGCCTGATTCACTTAGCAACAGCAGGCACTGCACTCATCTTGTCTAGGCCTCCATTCCCCCGTCCATACTGGACAAGTGCTCATACCTGTGCCCCACCTACCTCCCAGGCATACTAAAATCTCAGCATGAACCATAACGTGTACGAAAATGGCTTCTAAAGCAGTGGTTTCATTTCATCATCTTTCATAGGTTCCTGGAGATGCCTTCATTCAAGGTTCATGCTTTGGGACTGCATCATTCTTCAGTTATCCCAAACTTCCAAGGAGCCAGCCAGGCATAGGACCTTGAGGAAAGAAAGTGCAGAGTTGGTACCTTGACCTCCGAAATCGGCCAAGGAGGCTGCTGCTGGTGGGGTCAGTTCAGCCCTGCCAGGGGCTTCCCAATTATATCACAGATGTGCCCCCTGCTGCAACGTGAGGGGACCATGACCTGATGAGAGCTGCAGCCACAGCTCTCAGGTGCCAGAAGCCAGCCCGGCGCACGACCTCATGGGGCTTGCGGGGGAGCAAAGACTGAGGGTGCAGAGCACAGATGGGAGCAGCAGCTGCTTCTCCAGCTCCAAACCCCTGGGGCCTGCTCCCCAAACTCCTGGCCCTCACAGGACAGTCTAATGAGCTTCAGGTAAAGCTTCAAATCCAAACTGTGGATTAGGCAGTCCTAGACGGAGAAATCTGTAGTGCTAATCAAGGGCCTCCAAATTGCAGGCTGGGGGGCCGGGGGGCCGCAGAGAGGAGGAGTCGTAGAATTGTAGCATCTCAGGGGGGTTGAGGGGAGTCCAGATTTGTGGGAATGGCAGGTACAGAAACCATGAGCTTACATTTGGCTTAACCACGTGTTACTGCTACAGACACAGCTTTCAGACGTGCTTCTGAGCGCTTTACAGACCTGGGCTCACCACAACCAGAGAGAGAGAGAAGCACTGCCGGGAAGCCGCCTTCATTTTCATAATGGCTGGAGGAGCAAGCCCAGAGACAGGAGGTGTGTGCGGGGGCTCAGCCAGGCCTGGTGGAAGAGCTGATCCAGGAGCAGTTGCTGGTCTGCCACAGGGAGCCCCAGCCTTTGGAAGATGCTCACTGTCATCTGTCTGAAGTGTTCTAAATGGGTAATAATGCTGCTAGTAATGACTGGCATTGATGGGTACTAAGCACTGCACTGCTAAATCATTTGAATGCAGTATTTCATTTAATCTTTAAAATGGTTTTATAAAGGAGGGACATCGAGGAAACTGAGGCTCACCTATGCAAGTTGACAAAGCCTGTAAGAGACAGCAAAGCTTTGACCCAGGGCTGGGTTTGACATCAGAGCCTGTTCTCCTAAGTAGCCTGCTGTTCTAAACTCCCTCACCAACATGAGCAGGCTCTACTAAATGACATCTGAGAGCTCGTTTAAGGAGAAAGGCAGAAAATGCATCTATTGAGTACCTACTTTGTGCTAGGCATTTTACATTCATTATCGCTGGTATTTCTCATGATAGTCCTATGAGATAAGTACTCCTATCTCCAGTTTACAGATTGGAAAACTGAAACTCAGGGATGGAAAATGATTTACTCAAGTGAGGAGTCTGTATCCAAACCTAGGTCTGTCTGACTCCAGTGTCCGTCTTTCCATCAGGCTGGCCTGGATGTGTTTGTTTGTGGTTCTTAATTAATTTCAAGGGTGATTGAATAACCTAGTAGCCTAGCAAAAATATAAGGAGAAGAAGCCCCAGAGGATGCCATAAAATTAAGGGGGAAGGGGTCATGACTTTAGGTTGGGCAGTGGTATCCCAGAGAAGTTTCTACAAATTCCCAAATCATGGGAGTTACTGACCCACATTTTGAGAATCTTGGGTTTCAAAGCCATTAACCCAGAATGCCCAGAGATATATTAAATCAGATGTTTCTGAAAAGTCCTGCAGGGGGAAACATCAAACCAAGAGTCAGAATAAGATTGTCTAGGTTAGCCCCCAAATTCTCTGGGTGACTTCTGATAAGTCAATTATCCTCTCTAGGCCTGTTTCCTCTTAATGACCCTTCAATCTTTATTCCCTAATCCTGCAGTCAATTCTTAGCCTATGAAAGCGGCTCCCAGTAGAGATGTCCTGACATATTAATTGTGAGGCATATTACAATAGTTTGTTACTAATATTAGATGTGACAAGTTAGAGACCATTCAAGTAAAATTACTCTCACTCATGATGATGAATGAGCAGAAGAGTAAGCACTGAATTTCACCCAACACTAGGGATGACACAGATACAAATTACTGGTGCTCCAAAGTAGACGTAGGTGAAGAGTCAGATTGCAGAGCTGAGATGTCAGGAAAGTGGCCCAGAGGAAATGCCATTTGCCCTGGCTCTCGAAGGACAAGGAGGAGTTTTTCAGTGAAGAAGGGCCTTTCAGGCAGAGGACACATTAGAATGGAAAGGACACAATGGGAAAAGGGCAGATAGCCTCTTGACACCCATGGAGGATGAGTTTTGGGGTTGCCGTTTCTAGGGCCTGCTGGGAGTAGAGGACATTCTCCTTCTTCATCAACTCCTTCCAGAGGCCAAGGCCCTATCCTGCTATGCTTCCTCCCCTGCCCAGACCTGCCCAGTTCTGCCCAGTTCTGCCCTGAGCTGCTGAACCCTCCTCAGTACTGTTGACTTCTGCCCAGTCCAGGCAACCATGCCCAGACCTGCCCAGCACAGCACAGCCATGCTTCACTCTGCCAGTACTGTCTAATCCTGCCCAACTCTGCCTTGCCCAGCCCAGCTCTGCTCAAGCCAGTTCATGTTTGCTCAATCCTGCCCAGTCAGCCTGGCCAACCCTGCCCGGCTTTGCCCTGCCCTGCCCTGTACAGCCTAGGTCAGGTCTACCCCCATCTCAAAGGAAGCCTCTTTTCTCCAACACATCCTACTCCTTCTCTAAGGCTATATTTAAGGGCATTATAAAAAACAGCCCTAAGAAACCCACTAAGGTTGGTTTAAACAACATCTATTATAAGAATGTTGTTGAGAACATTGTTTACTATAGAAATTCACTTTATACAAATCCTTGGGAGGATTCTCTCTGAGCTCAATAATAGGGATTTTGCTTCTTTCAATTGACTGCATTGTTTTAACCTCAGTGCACCATGACTATGATAGTTCTAACTGCAGGTCTTGCAAGAAATCCCGGAGCAAACAAATGACCCGTTTTTACAAGTGTATGGTGTGTATGGTTTTCATGGTGTGCACTTTTTCACTAACCTTTTTTTTATCTTACAAGGCTGAAATTTTTTCTCTCTGCCTCCTTTTTTTTTTTTTTTTAAATGCTTAATTTATTTTTCTTTACAAACTACCCTAAATTCTTTTCAGAAAGAAGTTGAGCACAAATAAGGGACATTTTTTTCATGTCCACTCTGTGAAGTGTTGCATAGATGGAGGTCCCCTGATTTCACACACCTGGAGGAAGCAGGAGGCAAAGGCCCCCTGAGACCTGTGGTATTCCGTTCCACACACAGTCCCTCCAGGCAGACACAAGGAAGAATTGACTCAGCAGGGACTGACTGCTCCCAGGTGGGAAAACAACCTTGGAAGTGCTTACGACTGGTTGCCCTTGCTTTAGGGACTTAAAGAGAATCAGGTTTAAAAAAAAAAAAAAAAGATCTACAAAAGACAAATGACTGACAGCTTTAGGCTTCTTAGAAGCAGAGTTCACAAAGCGAGTAATCATTGTCAAATTAATTATCTTAAGGCACAGGGAAGGAGAAGCTGTGTGGACACAATCGTCAAAATGTACACTTTAATGCCATCTTCACCTTCATCAAAAAGGACCAGAATTCATGGGTGCCCCACCATGGGGAAAGTCTGAAGATACAGAGGGAAGAAGAGGTGATTTTTACCCTCAAAGGCCTCACATTCTGGTTGGGAGAAGTTAGAGAGGTAAAAATTACATAGTACAAAGTTGTCTGTGCTTAATGTCCACTTGGCAATGGGGAACCATATGAAAGGCTCTAAATCAAGGAAGTTGTAGGAGCTTCAGCTGACTCCAGGAATGGAGGGAAGTGTGCAAAGACCAGAACAGGAGGCCACCTATGCAGGACTCTTAACAGCAGTCCAGGAGGCCAGAGCAGGGTGGTGACGGAGGTGGCAGAAAGTGATGCCAATATGACCAGGGACAAAACAGAAGGCAGTCTCATTGTAACTGCATTTTATCTATACAGATTCCACTATGAGAGTGTATGAGCACGCGTGAAAGACAGGGAAGAACAATCCGAAATGTGCAGGCCCATCTGCCTGTACTCCTCTCAGCTGTCACGTTTCAGAGCGTGACCATAAACCTATGAATCTGCTTTCGTCGCTTGCTCTCAGCTCCACATTTCTCTCGGAGTCTGAGCATCTCACAGTAGGGCTGCGTAAGTCTAAGGTTTAAAGGTCCTTTCTTACATGCAACATGGATCTCCAAATCAAGTCACTGTGTCCTTGTAAAACCATAAATATTGAACTTTATGGGTGATCTAAGGAACTTTCAGTGGTAACTGTGACTCCATGTAATTTTCTACCTTTTCCACTTCAGACTTTTGAGCCCCAACCCTGAGTAGGAGGCAACTCTCTAAGAATGTCTAATAGGTGCGTGATATCAATTTAATAAAAGACTAAATGGATGGATGGATAGATGGATGGATGAATGGATGGATGGATGGATGGATGGACGGATGGACGGATGGCTAAAGAGAAGAAGACAGAGATGAGAATAACACTCAGACTGTGATCTCCATGGTTAGCGTGTCACTGAGACAGTCACAGAAGCCCAGAGTTGGAGCTAGTTTTAAAGAAATGTCAGCAGGTTTCACTTTTTATGGCCTTCATGTCATTATACTTGTCATTCCCTCAGCTGAAAGCACCTATCCTTCGTTCCCCACCTGAACTACTTCTACTCTCCTTCAAGACTTGGCCTAAACATCGCACCCTTAAAATCTTTTCTAAACCCACTGTAGAAATTTAGTTACTGAGCTTCCTTAGCACATGCATAGTATGTGTATATACTACTTCTATCATAGGATAAGTGCTTTATGATCATTTATTAAAGCCTCTACTGATCCAGGAACACACCAGGAGGCGCAATTTAGTCATTGTTTATTACTGACTCCCCCAAATAGAGCCTGGGACATAATGTAAATTGAGTGAGTTTGGTTAAACAGACTGAGATTGCGAAGACACCCATGCTGGTAGGTTGAATTATTAGTCCTAATTCTTCACCTCCTGCAGTAGCATCTTTGTACTATGGCCTCAAGGAGAGCAAAGTGCACTTCCCTTCCACTTGATTTTGATCTTGCCCAGCACTTTTTAAAGTGTAAAGTCCAAACATCTGAAAGGGGGCAGGGTGGTCCCTGAGATAGGTTCAGGGGGGCTGTGAGGTCAAAAGTATTTCAGTAGCAATACTAAAACATCACCTGCTATTTTCACTGACTTCACATCCTCTCTAATGGTTCAAAGGCAACACTGGGGAAAGTGCCGGTGCCTTAGCATGAATCGAGGCCGTGCCACAGAACTGGACCAAGAGTCACGGTGTTCTTCACAGCCATGCACTCGTGGCAGAAGAAAATGCCAGTTTCTCTACAAATGTCTTTGATGGAGCAGTAACAGGATTACTTTTACTAAATCTTGATGCCTAAGTAAACACCTTTTAATAGGCTGTGTGAGAGAAAGAGAAGTAAACATAAAGCACTGTGACACATATGCAAATACAGGAGTTGTCTTGAGGAAAAGCACTCGTGTGATTGAGATGTAAGCTGTACTAGATAATTTTTCCATAGAACACCATTTTTACTTGAAAGTAGGACTAACAAACTATGATTACTTGGACTTGCATATTTAGCAGACAATTTGTCATAAGCAAACAAAGTGAGACAGTCACTTCATGGAAAACACCTGATGATGTTATGATACAATTTGAGCTTTCGAGCCAAAATTAAAATTCTGTAAAACATTTTGTATAACTGCTTTTGTATAATTGTGCAATAAAAAGTCTGACTCCATTTTTCACATTTGCAGACCTCACCCCTCTCTCTCTCCCTGTTGTTCCACATCTGGGGGAGCTGATAAGGAAGCTGGGGTTCTCTCTACCTGGGGGACAACAGAGAAATTCAAATCACACAAGCCCTGGCCATGCACAGCAATAGGCACACTGCTCCCGCCTCCTAACCACAACAAGGACCAAAGTCACTGTAGCCTTGTTTCACTCAAGTCATTTCAGACCAGCTTGGGTGCATGCCCTGCTCTTTCCAGAAAGCCTGAATACATAGGTAATAAGTTTTGTCGTACCCTCTTGGTGCATGTGTAGCATCATCACTCTTGACATTCTAGCGAGTTTGGGGGAGGAAATAATCCCACCTTCCATAGCCACCACAAGACAACAGGTACTGTGAACAGGATGGTCTAGGACTTGAAGCAATGGCTACCACCACCCGAGGGTGTTGCTTTTGTTTTTGGCTTGCTAACCGGTTCTGCTGCCGTTTGGGCAACATGCACTTGGAGGTGCTGCCTACTGGCCAGTGTGCTCTTCGAGCTGTGCTGCTGTCTGCTGGGAGCTTGCTCTCTGAGCTGTGCTGTTTTGTACTGCACATGCCAACTCCTACTGAGACTCTGTTATAGATTTAACTGACCTAAATCTGCTTTAGTAATTGGCATTAAGAGCACGAGTCCCTAAATGGGATCGGTGCCCTCTTTAAAGTTGAGCTGGGTAGTTTGTCATGGCCCAGATCTAGCTATGTGTCTCAGATTGAATTGTGTGTCTTGATTTCAAAATAAGACAAGACCAATTGACTCTAGAGGCCAGGCTCAGCAAAGGACGCATGGCCTTTGACTGTGGTTTGTGTGTACCACCCAGGTGGTGAGCCCTGTTTGATAGGACACTCAAAGACGGACTGATACAACTGTGCCATCAGATGTCACTCACGTGAGGAAGAGCAACTAGTACGTGGTACACTGAGGTACAAGCTCCACAGGGCACCCGGCTCATTAGGAATCTGTGAGGTTCAAAGTATTTCTGCTATTGTTGCTTCTTTGCTTCTATCACAAAAATAAAAATAAATCCTTATCCTCAGGATTATAGAGGGAAAATCCCTGATGTCCCAAGGCACAGACCCTGACAAAAGTGAACCAGAATGTTTCACCCCAGTTTCTCCCAAGAGCCCAGATGGAACTATAAATTTATTGGAAAACTGAAAATTACTGAAAAAATTGAAAGACTCTGGGTGCTACCACCTTTAGTATGCTAAGTGGCCATTCCAATTCCACCACAGCTATACAACAGGTTGTGGGGTGAAGTTATGTGAGGGATGGGGTTCCTGACCCTGATGACATTGACTGGGATTCCCTGGATGGAGGAGCATAAAGGCAGGAAAGGGCAGGCCCTGCCCTGAAATGCTCCACATCACTACTCAAAAAACTTTTCAGTGGCGGAAACAGAAACTGAAACAAAGGTCTGTGGTCTAAGCTAACTGGAAATCCAAAACTGACTAAAAGAAGTTCTTCAATGGGAAGATCAAAAGAGAACCAACTGGTTTTTGCACCTCCATAACACTAGTTCAGACCTAACTTTAACACTGGTTGAGATGTGCCAATTGGCAGGCATAGCCCATGATCCCTAAATTAATAATTTACTAAGAAACCCACTTAAATGTATTGAAATGACCCATAAGATACAACTCTGCATAATTCTAGAACTATCTCTATGTCTTTCTTATCCACTGAGTATTCATGGCATAAAAAATAGCCCATCCACTGTCACCATCACAAAAGTACATGCCTACCTTGGAGGAAGGACAATAGCTACTAGTTAAATTAAACGTAGTGCAATAGGTTTATTATTTTTTTTAATTTATTTTATTGTTTTTGACAGAGAGCGACAGAGACAGGGAGAAGGGGGAGGGCCCAGAGCAGTCTCCATAGTTGTACAACATCAGTTTTCAACATGGTTTTGTTCCACACAAGTGGGCAGTGGCTACCTGGGGTGGGAACTGAAGTGGGGGCCTCCCACATGGAAGGAGAGAACCTTCACCACCATCTCAGCAGTTACCAGTTACACCATAGTTCAGCATATGGGTTTGCATGGGCCAGGGTCAGGATTCAATCCTTGGACCTTACAGTTGCAAGGCAAGTGCTCAATCTGTTGAGCTATCTCGGCATCCCAGGCAAGATCTTAACTTCATTCCATTTTCTCCAGGAACACAAGAATAACGTCACATTGATGACACCCTCCTCTGAGGGGATTCAAAGGATACAGTCACACAGAATATATGAACATTTGTCATAGAACTTTTCCAGTTAGGGTTGAGCACTGTTCCCCTAAGATTCAAGGCTCCAACACTTCAGCAACATTTCTGGGAAATCAACTCCTCACCTTATGGCACTCAGTGCTCTGAAGCAAGCTGAACACTTATGGGATCGATTTACAAATTTTCTTAAGCCCGTTTATGTTGTTACTTGCAAATCAGCCTACCTTGAATGCCTCCCTCACCCAATAAAAGTCTCTAAAATCTTTCCAATGCAATGCAACAAGCAATCCTATTAGTGATCCCTAGAGACTCCTTCACTGTAGAGGCATTAGCAACCTTGTCTCATGCCTCCTGAAGTTTCTAGACCAGCTGCAACAGCCATAAATAGCTCATGGGCTTCTGGTGTAAGAAACTCTTCAGCTTCCTACAACACACCATTACAGCAGCAACTGCTGACCACATATTGGGCTCCTCTGGAGATGGATAGAAGCTTTCACAGTCCCTGAGCCAGCCCTTACCCAACTTCATCAGAGCACCATACTCTTTACCCACTACCCCATTATGCATTGGATCACAAAAGTAACACCCAATAGGCTCAGCCTGGCCACCGGAAGCCTCCTAATTGAAACAGAAACGCTACTTAAAGGTAGAGCCAAACCTGGGCCCTCTGGCATATCTGCCTAGGAGATGGATTCCCCTGCATTCAATCCCTTGCTAGATGCAATGACACCAGAGATAGTCAGCCCTCTCCCAGACCCATTGGCCACCTGGAACGCCCCTTGGAACCAACTGAGTGACCAGAAAAGTACGTAAGTCTGTAAACGTTATGTATGGTAGTGGCACCACCATATGTGATAGAGCCCGCTGTTTTCCATTCCCTAACCAGAATATCCATGAACAAGGGTGGCGCCCAAGGTTAGCATGATTGGCCAAACATCCCATGGTCATCTTAGCAGTAGAGAATGCCCTAAGCCAGGGGTGGCGAACCTTTTGGCGATTGAGTGACAAAGTTTATGAAATAAGAGTATACTTGCTCGACTCTCGTGCCAACCCATCGAGTGAGATAGAGGTATCGATTATTTTTATGTCTATAAGAGGCACAGGATGTTTTTATAACAAAAAACAATAATTCCGCGTGCCAAAATAATTGCTTCACGTGCCACTTTGGGCACGTTTGCCATAGGTTCGCCACCCCCGTCCTAGGCAATCAGTCTGTCTACACATTTTTTACAGAATCTTGGATTGTTGCCAATGGTATGGTCACCCGGAACAACCAACAGCAAAAATTCCTCATTCAAAGTTATCCTCTTTGTGGTTAAATAGGGGGGGGGGGGGGCAGAAAGAAAATTTCTTGTCTCTCAGATACTCAAAATATAAATCAAAGTCACATGTCTCTGTATATATTAAAGCCACAGTACCAATCTTCACCAAAACGCTCCTCATCACCTTCAAAGTTCTGGAGATTATTGATAGTTACCAAGGCAGTCATTTCACTTTTCAATATACATAATGTTGGGTTCATGGTTATGAACCCATGTTTAAAATACCACTAGCAATTAATTTAGTCTTCAGTTATTCACTGAGCACCTTCTATGAGCCAAACACTAGATTAAGTTAGACACACAATGGGGAGCTTTTGAAGGATTTTAAGCAAGAAGTATATGATTGAATCTGTCTTAAAAGATTATCATACAATGAATAAGGCACACATGGCCTTTGCTGCCATGAGCTCATAATTCCAAAGGGAAATAATGAAATCAAACAGTAAATAAATGTGCTGATAAAAATGAGCATGGATTTTTGTCATTTTTATCAGCACATTCATTTACTGTTAACTTCACCATTTCCCTTTGGAATTATGAGCTCATGGCAGGCAAGGGACTTGAACAGACACGTCTCTCAAGAAGACATAGAAATACCCCACAGATACATGAAAAAAAGCGCAACTTCACCAGTTATTAGGGAAATGCAAGTCAAAACCACAATGAGATACCACCTCACACCTGTTAGAATAACTATTATCAACAAGACAGGAATAGCAAGTATTAGAGAGGCTGTGGAGAAAATGGAATCCTCATACACTGCTGGTGGGAATGCAAATTGGTACAATCACTATGGAAGACAATATAGAGAGTTCTCAAAAAATTAAGACTAGAGTTACCATATGACCCTCTCTGGGTATCTGCATTAACAATGTGAAAACCTTAGTCCACAAAGACATACCGTATGTACCCTAATGTTCACTGATGCTGTTCATGGTGGTCAAGTCATGGAAACAACCAAAGTACCCTGCGATAGATGACTGGATAAAGAAGTTGTGGGGGAAGCCGGGATGGCTCAGTGGGTTAAGCGCTCACTTTGCAGCGCCGGGGACCAAGGATCGAGTCCCGGCCCCGGCCAGTGCGGAACCATATGCTGAACTGGGAGCTCCCCCAGTTCAGTTCTCTCTGTCTCTGTATCTCTCTCTCTCTCTCTCTCTCTCGCTCTCTCTCTGTCAAAAATAAATAAATATATTTAAAGTCTTTAAAAAAAAAAAAGAAGTTGTGGTACATATACACAATGGAATATTACTCAGCCACAAGAAAAGACAAAATACTACCATCTGCAACAAAATGAATGGACCTTGAGATCATCATGCTAAGTGAAAAAAGCCAGACAGAAAAAAAAAAAAAAAGAACCATATGACCTCAGTCATATGTGGACTGTAAAACTGAAAGCAACAAAGAAACAAAATCTCATGGACACAGTCAACAGTTTAGTGGTTACCTGAGGGGAAGGGGGGAGTGGGGTTGAGAAGGAGAGATGGGTAGTCAAACATATGGTGATGGAAGAAGAACTGACTCTGGGTGGTGAACACATACTGCAACACATAAATGATGTATTATAGAATGCTACACCAGCAACCCATATAATTTTTACTAACCAATGTCATCCCCATAAATTTAACATTTAAAAATATGAGCATGGAGTACTAAGGAAACCCAAAGGAAAGATACCTATATTGAAAACTGAAGAGTGAATGAAAGTTAGTCATGGTTAGGAAGGAAGAGACAAAACTGTTTCAGACATGCAAGAGAGAACCTGGCTTGTTCCAAGAACTGAACATTGTTCACTAGAACATTCACTAGAAAGATGTAAGTCATGAAAACAGAAATCTCTCAAGGTATTTCAAATAAAGAAAATTAAATAGAGGGACTTTTCATAACTGTACTTAAAAAGTTGTAAAGATAAACAAAGGATGAAGAAACAACTCAGAGATCAGTGACAGCAGGAAGCCTAAGGAATAGATGACTATAGCCCATTGCTGGAGACACAAGGAGACAGGAAATGTAGCCACTTCTGGAGATACGCTCTGAGATAGAGTGATGGGGGAGTAGAAGTACCCTCTCACTCTTCATCTCCGACCAGTGTCTTCAGTGAGCCAACCCTAGGTGTAATCCAGCCAATATGGGAACCGTGGAAGGCAATCTTTCGGCCCCACTGTGATACTGAGCAGAGGAGGGAAAGAAATGGATCAGCGGCAAACAGGAAAGTGACTAATACGGCGATGTTTGGGATACATAAAACAAAAAGTAGGTTGTCTTAGGATCACTTAGGGTCTTGTAAGCACTTTATCTTAAACACAATAGGGAGCTTTTGAAGGGTTTTTAGCAGGAAGTATATCATTGAATTAGTCTTAAAAGATTATTAAATCTTTTAATAATTTTTTTATCTTTAATACCGAGCATTAAAAAATCAAAACACAACAGTTTCATTATAGTAGATCCTGTTGTAAAACATCTGAAATGATCATTTCCCCACTTAAAAGCTACACTGGAAACTTGGGGTATATCTAGAGACTCGATAGAAGAATCATGAGGCATCTGGTAACCTTGTCATTAAAGAAGCCATTTGAGGGGATCAGTCACATTTCTCCTGGAGATGAGCGATCTGAGGGAAGACATGATAGCTGTCATATTATGTGAAGCCCTCATGTAGAAGGAGGTGCAGGTTTCTCCTCTGCTATTTCAGAGGAAGTGTGAGGAATAAGGGGAAATGATGAGAAAATTGACTACTTCAATTTTGAAGAAGGGATGTCCCCCAAATTAGGACTTTCTACCAATAAGATGGACTCTCTCTGAGATGTTCAATTTCCTCACAAGATAGCAAGCTTCCAGTGAGGAAAGGGGATCAGGTGGAACCGTGTATTAGCTGGGGCCAGGTTAGGGGGTAGTTATGCCACCACAATATTCAGTAACTTAGCATGACAAACATTTAGTTTCTCACACTACACATGCAGTGTGGGGCAGGAGGGGTCTTTGCTCACTGTGGTTATTTAGTGAGACCGTGATGGGCACGCAAACACCCATGATGACCGCAGAAGTGGGAAGGGAAAGGACTTCTTAGAGCCTCTGTTCAGAGGTGACATGATCTTCCTCTTCATATTTCAATAGCCAGAGCATGTCACACAGGCACAACTACTTAAAAGGATTATGCTCAGAAAGCAGAAAGCCAGAAATACTTAGAGAAAAGAACTCATGACAATCATAAACTTCAATGTCTTGATTATACTTGTCCTGCCCACTCTGCAGGATGGTGGACAGGATAAAATCCGGTGCATGTATGTTCTTTGTGACAATAACATGCTATGGAAACAAATGCTGTGCTGCTGATGTCCTGCATCTTGTTCACTGCTCTCTCCCCAGTGCCTCCCACTATGCCTAGTGCATAGCAGAGGGTCGCTAAATGTTTGCTGAAACACTGTATGGGTTAACACGTTTTGAGCTAATTTGACTTCTACCTAGGGAAAGAAAATATGAGTCAAGATGCACTTAGGCAAAGATGACGAGTCCACTATCATTTATTGGGTTATTGAAAAATAGACTGTGTTACAATTGAAGATTAATTAATTGACCACAAAATTCTTTTTAACAGCAACAACAATAAAAATGCTAACTGCACAGATTTCCCCTGAAGACATAAAAATAAAATGGTTGTCCTGAAATAAGAGCCTGGTGGAAGAGATTTTATTCTTTCTAATAAACCCCTCCTCCACCCACTCTGATAGCATAAAACACTCTCTGAACTTTATTTACTGCGTCCCCATTAGTGTAGTAACAACAGGAAGTAGTCACACTGCTTTGTGCTTGATGGTAACCCCAGTATCAAAAGAGTACTGGCCTCACAGTAGACACCCAGTATTTGCTGAATGGGTGCTATAGAGCCAAATAAGAAATGAGAAATTTGATGCGTAGAAAACCAAATCAAAAGCTAGGGCTTCTGACTTAAAGAAATATATAGCGTAAGAGCTTCTTGAGCCTCTTTGACTGTGAAACAAAGCCTTCAATCTCCAGACTCCAAAATGTGTCCCGGGCGAGAAAGCTCAAGCCCAGTCATGTCACTCCCCAAAATGGAAGAGGAAGCTCACTGGTAAACACAACCCCTTTGAGAAAAGAACCTTGTTCGTCACAATGGCAGTTTTCTGCCGAGGTGGCATTTTTCCCAACACATTATGCAAAAGCCAGTTGGAGAAGATGCTGAGGACTGTTATTTCCTAATTTGATTCTGCCATTTCCAGTAATGGAAAGCTGTACTCCAGCCATCCATCTTAGTAAGTGACAGATACATTTCATTAAAACTTCCTTAAATAATTTCTTACGGTTTTAGAAGGAGGGAAAAACAAGAAAGGGGTCTGTTTTGTGCTCCCATGCATGTCAACATTTTGAGAGCCATTAGAATGAAGCAAGATCTCATCTTAGGTTGAGAATTAAGTGGTCAACTGATGCCAGCCCAAGTGTGTCTCTCAAATGCAGTTACCCATTGGACAAAGGCATGAAAGGCTGTTAGACTGTGATGTCAAATGAGTAATAGTAGTAATTAGACATGATTTGACTATTCATATTGCACTATCTGTCCCTAAACACATTGCAGAATAGAGATAGGTAATTCTGTAAATTGACTCTTCTCAACTTTGCAGCCAGCTCTCTGCAGGTAAACACGTATATAAAAAATCCAGTATAGTGAAAATAGCATTACATTTGATTCAAGGTATTTCAATTCTAGTCTTGTTTCTACTGCTTAAGAGTTCTGTGACCTTGACCAAGTCAACAAATTAATCTCTCTGTGTTTCTATCTCTTCCCTTGTATAGTGAAGATATAATACTTGTCAAAACAAGCTCACAGGATTATTATGAGGTTTAAATGAGTCAATATAGAACAATAAACTTGCTAACCGATGAAGAAACTTTCACACACAAAAGAAACCTCCATGAGAGTAGGGATTTCTTTTCCTTCCCTTCCCTTCCCTCTTCCTTCCTCTCTCCCTCCCTCCCTTTTTCTACTCCCATACCCCCAGTGCATAGAACAATACCTCACACACAGGTGGTACTCAATAAAATTTTTTTGATTAATCAGAGTGACAGTTAATTGTGTCATCTTGATTGTGCCACTGGGAACCCAGATATTTGGTTGAACATTATTCTGAGTCTTTCTGTAAAGGTGTTTCTGGATGAGAATAACATTTGAAATGACAGGCTATGTAAAACAGATTGTCCTCCCTAGTATGGGTGGACCTCATCTTATCAGTTGAAGATCAGAATAGATCAAAAAGATTGAGTGTAAGGAAACTTCACCTGCCCGATGGCTTGAGTTTGGGGGACATCAGTTTTTTTCCTGCCCTCAGACTGGAACTAATACCATCAGCTCTCCTGGTTCTCAGGTCTTTAGACTGGCCTAGAAATTATCCCACCAGCTCTCCTCGGTCTCTTGCTTGCTGACTTCAGATCCTGGGACTTCTCAGCCTCTATAACTGGGTTAGCCAATTCCTCATAATAAATTTCTTTTTTAAAGATTTATTTTTATTGTTTTTGACAGAGAGAGAGAGAGATACAAAGACAGACAGAGAGTAAGGGGAGGGCCCAGAACAGTCTCCATAGTGGCACATCATTGCTTTTTCCACATAGTTTCATTCCACAGGTGGGTTTGGGGCTGCTCAGGGCAGGAACTGGGCCAGGGTCTTGCCCCGGTGAGAACTGAACTGGGGGCACTCCCCAGTTCAGCATATGGGTCCACACAGGCCGGGGCCAGGATTTGATCATCAGTCCCCGAGGCTGCAAAGTGAGCGCTTAACCCACTGAGCCATCCCGGCTTCCCAAAATTTCTTGAGATAGATATAGATCCCTAAATATAGATAGCTCTATCTCTACATACATCCTACGATACATCCCATCATACATCCTGATTCTATTTCTCTGGAGAAATACAATTAGTATTTCTCACTAAAATACAATTAGTAAAGCACAATAAAATAGACAATGTTATTAGTAATAAGCCACTTGATTTGACCTAAGAAGCATACACAAAGAACTTAAGGTGAGTAAGCTGAAGTGAGAGGAATGTGATGAGAAAGTTCAGTTATAGCTCATGACATGGTGTTTTATACTTAAAATCCTAGGCAGGATCCTTCAAAGTTGTACAGTTATGTCAGTACTACTGTGCTTCTCTCTTCTGAGCTCTCATTATATACTTAGCAGTGAACATGGATTATTTTATTTAATCCTCACAAAGCTATTACCTTTACTCTGCATATGAGAAATATTGAGTCTCAGAAGGGGCAAGTGACTTGCCTAGCATTGGAGCTGGTGAATTCCTAACCATCATGCCACTGCCTCTCAGTTTCCATCTTTGATGGGAATATTACTGCTGCACCACTTAGCATTCACTGTGCTGTGAATATTTATGAAATACAAATCAAAATGACTTAAACATGAGGGCAATGTATTGATTCATACAGAAATGTAGAGCTGTCTTCTGTGCAGTCTGATTTAGCCTTTTGTTCCATTTCTCTGGTTCTGCCCTTATCCATGTACTTACTTCAAATCCTACTAAAGCAAAGTGGTTACAGTGATTCCAACACTTCATTCATGCTCTACGTCACCCAGAGAAAAGAGAGAAACACGAACTCTTTATCCCAAACTTGGAGCAGACAAGTAAGTTTTACCCTGATTTGGACTCATCTGAAAAAAACCAGAGTGGCCAAGGTGTATCCATAAGCTGATTAGCTTAGACCTGAGTTATCACCTGGCCCTAGGCCAACACCCGGGTAAGGGACAAGAGATTACACTGATTGGCTGAGGATGAGGTAATCCTCAGTTTAGCCATAGGAAGGAAACTCTATATACACAAACTGATAGAAGAGGGCAGGGCAGGAGTGGATGTTAAGTGAGCAAACAACAGATGTCACTAGAACATCCAAACTACTACAGCCTCTCCCCTCAATGTGTCAAGACACTTTTTGGGGGAAAGCTGGGATGGCTCAGCGGGTTAAGCACTCACTTTGAAGCCCCGAGGACCGAGGATCAAATCCTGGCTCCGGCCCAGGCAGACCCACATGCTGAACTGGGGTGTGCTTCCCGAACGCGGTGAGACCCCCAGTTCAGTTAAAAAAAAAAAAAGACACTTTTTTTTTTTTTCTATTGCTAAACGTATTGAGGGGAAGCCGGGATGGCTCAAGGGGTTGAGCACTTGCATTACAGCCCTGAAGTCCAAGGATCAAATCCCAGCGCTGGCTCATGTGGACCCATATGCTGAACTGGGGTGTGCTTCCCATGTGGGAGTCCCCCAGTTTGGTTCTCACCCCTCAGTTCAGCTCCTTGCTTGATGGGGCATGCCTCCCATGCAGAGGCCCACAGCCCAGTTTTCACCCTGCCTCCCCCCGCCCCCCGCGCAACCTGTGTGGAATGAAACCATGTCAAAAAATGATGATGTACAACTATGGAGACTGCTCTGGGCCCTCCCCCTTCTCTCTGTCTCTCTCTGTCTCTGTCAAAATAACTAAAGAAATCTTAAAAAAAAAAAAAAATTCCAGAAATTCAATTCATTTGTTTTTTGTAATTTGAAGAGCCAGTCCTTCTATCTTGCGCTCCTTTGCAAGTGAACCTCTTTTCTCTGAGTCTTCCTTGACAGCCACCATGTTAGAATTAAGTTTCTACCAATGAAATGGTAGCCAAAATATAATATATGTTCCAGTTATCTATTGCTATTAAGATACATGGTCCTGTTATTGATTACAAATTAGCCCACCATTTAGTGGTACAAAACAAGCCTTTATTATGTTTGTGCAGTCTGTGGATCAGGAGTTCAGACAGGGCACAATGGGAATGGTTGGTTTCTGCTCATGATATCTGGGTGCTTAGCTGGAAGACTAGAAGGCTGAGGGTATATTGACAGCTGAGTACCAGAAATATCTGAAGGTTTATATACTCATATATCTAGTAGTTGATATTGTCAACTGGGAGATTAGCTGGCTGAAACATCTGTTGACTGAAACATCATCATACACCTCTGTGTAGTTGGGACTTCCTCATATCCTGTGAATTTTCCAGAATGTCATACAGTTGGAATCATACAATTCCTAGCCTTTTCAAACTGGCTTCTTTAATTAAACCATATATATTTAAGGTCTTTCCATGTCCTTTCATGGCTTAATAGCTCATTTAATTTTATCACCAAATAATATTCCATTGTATGGATGTATCACAATTTGTTTATCCATTAATCTTTTAAAGGATATCTTGGTTACTTTGTTTTGGGAAGTTATGAATAAAGTTGGATTCATGTGCCAGTTTTCACGTGGACATAAGATTTTGTGCATAAGATTTCAACTAATCTGGGTAAATACCTCGGAGAACAAGACCATGTTGAGTTTTGTAAGAAACTAACAAATTGATTTCCAAAATGGCTGTGACATTTTGTTTTCCCACTATCAATAAATGAGTTCCTGTTGCTCCACATCCTCACCAGCATTTGGTGTTGTCAATGTCTTTTAGATTTTAGCCTTCCTAATAGGTTTATAGTGATATCTCATTGCTGTTTTAATTTTAATCCCCCAAAGACATATAACATTAAGCATCTTTTCATTAACTTATATGCCATTCTTTGTTGAGGTGTTTGTTCAAATCTTTGCCCATTTTTAAATGGGTTGTTTTATTATTGTGGAGTTTGAAGAGTTCTTTGTATATTTTGGATCTAAGTCCTTTATAGAATAAGCGTGTCTTTTTCATCTCTTAACAGTGTCTTTCACAAGGCAGAAGTTTTAAATTTTAGTACAGTTCACTCATTTTTTTCTTTCATGTATCATACTTTTGTTATATCTAAAAACTTGTCACCAAACCCAAGGTCACCTAGATTTTTTCCTATGTTAACATCTGGAAGTTTTACAATTTTTGCAATTTAGGTCTATGTATGATCCATTTTGATTAAATTTTTCTGTAAGGTGTAAGATCAGTTCTAGATTCAATATTTTTGCATGTGGATGTCCTGTTGTTCCAACACTATTCGTTGAAAAGACAACTTTTCTCCGTTGAATTGCCTTTGCTCTTCTGTCAAAGATCAGTTGACTATATTTGTATGGGTCTATTTCTGGACTCTATTCTATTCAACTGATCTATTTGCCTATTTTTTTCCATCAACACCACACTGTCTTAATTACTGTACCTAAAATCAGTAGCATCCATTTTCTGACTTTGTTCTTCAATATTGTGTTGGATATTCTAAGTCTTTTGCCTCACCATATAAACTTTAGAATCAGTTTGTTAATATCCACAAAATAACCCAGTGGGACTTTTATTTGGATTGTATTGAGCCAACAGATCAAGTTTGGGAAAACAGATTAAACAATATTGAGTCATTTTTGGAAAATACAATCTGCCACATTTCACGAGGGCAGAGATGTTTGCCTATTTTGTGTACTGTTGTATCCCCAGAATCTAGAAGAGCATTTAACACACAGTGCATGCTCAATAACTATTTTTATTGCAGAAATAAATGAGTCTTTCCAATTGAATGTTCAACCATGCACTCTACATCTTCCGAGTCATCACTCTGCTCCAGGATCTGGGCCCAACTTTTGTAGGGTGGGGGAACCATATATTAATTTAGACTTTCTCTGAGCTCCTGTGGTGGAACCTGGAGCCTAGGGCTATAACCCCTTCCACTAAGGAGCATAGCACAAGGTAGCTGTCATACTCATACTCAGCCCATATCTCCTTGGTAGCCTCATCAAATGGGGTGCCGGCCTCTTCCTCTCCCTGCCATTCTACCTTCTGTTTTAAGAGCCCATGTGTCCAGAGCTGGAAAGACTGCCATTAAAGTATCCATGGAAGTCTGCTTTCCACTCACAATGACCCTTGGGAAACAGAGAGTTCTCTTCCTAGGAACTCTGGTAATATCAGTCTCTGATGTCTCTACCCTGGGAAGAGGCTAAATTTTGTTTGTTTTTAAAAATATCAGAGATCAAGCCTTAAATTTCTCCTTCTGTTAGTCTAAAATGTCCTTAAATTCTCTTGGAAATTTCAGATAAATTAATATTGTCAGTATAATTTAACAAAGCTACACTTGTGTTTTCTTCCTTTCAAACATTGTGTAAGCCACCCAGTATCAACCCAGATGTTTAAAGCATTCTCCAGTCATCTTTCAAACTCAGTTTGATCACTAGAACACCAAATCACTTGATCCCCAAATCAGCTGTGACTTCTTCGAGCTCACAGTCATCTCTGCCCACCAGTTTTCCAATAGGGAAACAAGCCTTTTTCTCAAAACCAATTGGTTCCACTGCTAGGGCGTTAATCAGTCTGTGGACAGATATGTTTTGCACTGGTATGCTTAACAGTGCTAGATGAGGTCCCCACATGTAGCAGGTATAGCTTTTATTCTACAACATAAAACGTTAAGATGGTGCACATTATTTTTACCTCCTGAAATAAAATTTAATCTTTCCTAAGTCCCCATCCCACTGAGTTGGTAGCAAATTTAACTTTAGTCACTACTGTAGTATATTTTCCTCCCTTGCAGTTGGCAAAGTTCCCAGGGACCAGTGATCGTGTCTGTCTTTCAGGTATGGCTCTCTGGTCCACGGCCCATCACAACACAGTCATTGTACAAGCCCATGAAATCCTATGCAGGTGAGCATCTCCTTTGTCCCGGGCTCCCGTCTAAGACTGACTGCCTAGGGTATCAAGTCCAGGCTGCTCTGAGCACCTGTGGAGTCATTCTCTCCTGAGACCCTGCCACTCCTGCAGGCACGATGCCTAGTACCCTTGAATCTGAAAACTTTTCTTTTCCTCCTGAGCTTAGGGAATGTTCTAAAATCTTCTTTTTCTTATGGCAACCTCAATATCTTGAGCCTCTCAGGTGCCACACACTTGCCTCTACATTCTTCCCTTCTCTTGCACATTGCCCTCTGGAGCATAGGCACTGTCAAAACAATAGCCAGGAGAACCACTGTTTTCTGGGGGAGCTGGGAACTTCTGCTTCCTACAAAAGCTCTTAGAGTGAGGAAACAGAGGCCTTGGTGGGGTATGAAAAATGCCAACTCTATAGTATTAACAAAGCCCCAAGTGCTATTTCAGTAAATTATGCTGCCAGTTAAATTAGCTTAATTACAGAGATGACAAGATAGCTCAGCAGGTTGGGCGCTTGCCTTGCAACTTCGAGGTCCAGAGATCAAATCTCAGCCCCATCTCTTGCAAACCCATATGCGAAACTGTGGCGCAACTGGTACCTGCTGGGATGGTAGTGAAGGTTCTCACCTCCCTTGAGGGAGGCTCCACTTTGGTTCCTGCCCTGTGTGGCCCCACATCCACCTGTGTGGAATGAAACTGTGTCACGGCTGGTGCATAACTATGGGGACTGCCCTGGGCTCTCTCTCTCTCTTCTCTCAAACAATAAAGTCAATTTTAAAAAAATAAGCATAATTATAGAAAATAATCTCTTCTGTAAAGGTCCTTTTCACCTGTACATTCCAAAGTACACTTGGAAAAGCCCTGTGAATCAATTTCTGCAATGTTGCAAGTATTGGATGAATTTAGTTCTAAGGTCACTTCATGATTCTAAAAATGTATAGTTCAGAGTCTTCTTCCTCTAAGAAGCTTTCCTTGTGTCACCTGATCTAAATGAGATGTCTCTTCTTTGTGCAACTCTGGCACCCTGCTGTGTCCTTTCTGACAGCACTTAGCACATTGTTTCCAACTGCCTACATTCTATGGTACCCAGTGAAGAGGAGAGGGCACACATCAAGCTTGTCTTGTTTCCCGCTGTATCCCCAGCACCTAGTACATCTCAAGGCAGATGCTTAATAAATATTAGCTAAATTCATAAATGTATATAATCTAGGGGGCCAGAAACCCCGGGGCACAATTGGTTGCCCTTCCCCTGTGTGGTAGAAGAAGAAAAGCAGCACAGTGGTCAATTTAGCCGTATCTCTCATATCACATACCCCAAGGAATCTGAGAAGTAAACCAAATGCAAGAGCACAAGCCTGAATTTTGTATCTACTGGTACCATATTTTTCGCTCCATAAGACGCACCTGACCTGCCTGGATCCGCTCTCCTTCCATGCAGTCCCTGCTTTCTGATCTGGCTGCAGGCTTTCCCACGGCATCATTTAGGTCCCCAACGTGCACTCTTCTTTGCAGTATTCGCTCCATAAGACACACATACTTTTCCCTCCACTTTTTTTGGGGGGTGGGGGGCGGAGTGCGTCTTATGGACCGAAAAATATGGTATTTCTGAAATTAAAAATACTTTCCTACTTTTTGCAGATAAATTTGCTAATGCTGGGGAAATAGCAAGCCATCTTTAGGACAGAGGCAACCACCTCTACCATTGATTCATACATATTTATGGGCATCTGGGTTGGGCTATTGCTGTGTGTGCTCAGATTGTCAGTGAGGCTTTAGTCATTTGGAAAGTACAGTGAACCCCTCTCATTTCCCATCTGCACAAGTCCATGTGGCAGTCATTCCCCTCTGCAAGCCCTACCTGCCGTCATGAGACTTCTCCTCCTGGGGGTTGGAGGAAATGAGCAAATCAACCCTGAGCACCTTTTGGGTAGCTCTGTGACCTTGCATTCTTCCCAGTGACCTTTCTCATGTTGCTCTTTGCATGGGCAATTCCAGCCATTACATTAGCAACACACAATTACACCTTCAAGGTAGATTCAAGTTCAGGCTCTGCCAGGATATAAATACCTTAATGAGGTGACAGCCGTGCAAAACTTCTGAGTGGTGTAAATCAGGGCTCTGATAGATTGCAAAGACATGTTGGCAGGTTCATGTCCCAGCACAAAGAAAGAAAAAAGAAAGCAAGGAGGGAATGCGGGTAGGAAGAAGAAAAGAAAGAAAGAAAAGAAGGAAGGGAAGCTTTCTACAACCATGCTTGTGGTAGCATGCAGCACAGTGTTTTAAAAAATGATTTCTAATGTTTGCATCCAACACTTGTACCATCACCACTACTGCTTTGATTCCTCTGCTGGTTAAAATTCCTGCTGGCACACGCAGGGCTCAGCACTTGTGTTCAGCAAGCACTCCCAGGTGCCAGAGCATTTACTGGCTCTGGGTCTTCCTTGCCTCTGTATGTATCCTCCAGAGACCTGTTGGCTCATGGGGTAGAGTGGGGCAGGTTTTCTACTGCACAGACTCCTAACTTCTTTCAGGGATCTAAGGGAACATAAATCTCTCATCTAGAGGCAGAGTAGTTGGGGGCTACTATCCAGCCTCCAGCACCAGCCAGGAAAGAGGACTCCAGTGCTGGTGCTCTGGCCATGAGGTGATAGATGGACCCTCTCACCACTGAACCTGGTCACAAACACTCAACGAGCACTTGGCTCAGTTCTGTGTTGATTGCAGAACAGAAGGGCTATTACTCAAAATGGCCATGGCATTTCCTCAAGTCCAAATATGTGCCAGATCCTGAGAGAGGAGTGAGAGGTAGAATCCAAGGCCAGAGGTCAGAATCAGAGGAAATAAGTAATGGATCTGTGGAGATGCAGTAGCCTGCAGTTGTCCCCTTACCCTGCAAATTTCCTTTGAGAATGCAAGTCTCTGGGCATATATTTGTCTGACTTAAAGGCACAGCTGTCTGACGTGATTCTCTGGTTGATAAGCCTGGCTATTCCCCTCACAGCCCCATCATCTCCAATAAGCTTCACACTGGTTGTCCCACGATAACGGGAATCGAACGAGCCATCATCTTTTCCCAATTTTACTCTGGAAATGGGAAGGGCCCAGTGTAGTACTGTCCAGTGGAAATATAATGTGACCTACATATGCAATTTAAATTTTTCTAATAGCTACATTTAGAAAAATGTAAAAACAGGCAAAATAATTTTTTAATAATATATTTCATTTAAGTCAATATAGTCATACCTTGGTACTCAAATGCTTTAATAACTAGTCGAATTTGGTAGATGCTGCATTTTGACAGGAAATTTTGTCCCAATACTCATCGTTTGTTTGGTACTCAACATGCAAGCTTGAACTTACCGACGTTGATTGCCTTGCGACTTGCTACCCTTTCTAACTGAAGCAACGGATCACCCATCAGTCAGCCCTAGAGGTAGCTCTTGCCTGCACACATCCCTTCGCAGTCTTATCTTAGTTTCTGTGGTCATTTTGTGTATCTTTGGTTTGGCAACACATTAAATTTACTTACATTATTCCTTATGGGAAAAAAATGTGTTTGGTACTCATTGTTTTTGGTCCTTGTTGCACCTCCTGGTACCAATTAATAATGAGTACCAAGGTACTACTATATAGTCAAAATATTATTTTAATATGTAAGTTATATGAAAAATGATTAAGATATGTTATATTCTTTTTATTCCTTTTTTTTTTCAAAGCATGGGCTTTGAAGTCTTGCATATATTTTATATTTATAGCACCTCTCAATTGGACTAGCCACATTTCAGTTGTTCAATAGTCACAGGCACCTAGTGGCTACTATACTGCATAGCATAGTCTTGGTGGGATTCGCAGAGAGTCACACTCTTTTATGTTCCCCAGTCATTCTAGAGATGCCTGCTTCAGGGTGACAGCGAATAATGATGAAGGGGCTCTGGGGAAACCAGAGGTATAAAGCATAGTGCACCACAAAAGCCAGGAAGAGTAATAAGGGCATGTCAGTCTGATCCCAGACAGGAGAAAAGACTCCCACTCCAGCACAAATGCCCTTCTGCCCCCTAAGGGATAAAGGTGTCCTGGGTTCCTTTATACTTTGAAAGCTGGTCCTCAAAGCCAGAAATGGTTCAGTCCTGGTTGCAAAATGATTTGATGAGAGCTGCAACTAGTAGCTTGCAGATGTATTATTTGGCTTGATGGTCAATAGCCCACCTAGTCCTAAAAGATAAGTATTGCCCACACATAAAAATTGAGTGATTTCTGTTTTTAAACCTAGTTTTCCAGCTTCTCTGAAAAATCAAGAGATTTGGAAAAACGGAACCCTCACTTCTTGCTTATCAATATGCTGCCTGAGCCAATATTCCTGCCAATCTCAGGTGGGGCACCTGTCCTTCCATCGCTGCAGACAGCACCTCACCTCACCCTACATGGCAGCCAGGAGTCAGTTGCCATTTAGCACTAAACTGACCCTGTTATTTATTTATAGAAAATAAAGTGAAATTCTCCTTAAACCCGTGTGTATCCCCAAAGTGGGAAAACCACATGCTTTCGGCATCTGACCCTCTGATGGTTTTGTGGCCACAATATACCAGAGAAAATCAAATCCAGTTGGTCGTTTTGCCACCTTAGTCCATCTATATTTCTGAAACTCTAAATCTAAATTTAAATCTCTTAGTCTCTCTCTCTCTCAATGTACCAGCACCTCCAGCAATGAAACTTAATGGTTCTCAAACCCCCACAACACAGATAGAGAAGAAATTGAGCCCAAGATGCTCTTCCCTTTTTCTAAACCAAAAAGAATAACAGAACTATGACCCTCACCGAGAGGAAAAAGAAGTATTAAATAAAAAACACATGGCCACAATGATGGCTAGGCCCCGCCCACATCCTACTTACCTAGTAAATCCTAGATTCTATTGACAGCACCTGAGACCAGAGTGAATTTCCACCCCTCTTGGGCCACGCTAGTCATCCTCACTTCTGTATCCCAACTGTCTCAGTACAGGCATCTAGGTCTGTACTGTACTTCTGACTCACTTATTTGCATGTCTCTTTTCCTCTACTAATGTGTTAGCTCCTTGAGACCAGGATCCAGGGCTTATTTATCTTTGCATGTCTGGCACCCGAAATAAAGTCACTCTGAAGACAGTGAGTAAAAAACAGAAATAAATAATAGGTGACAAATACAACAAACTTCAAGTTGGTCAGTTCTAGAATTATAACCTTGCTGCATGTTATTAATAAAGTCATGACTTTGGACAAATAAAAATCATTCTAAGCCTCAGTTTCCCTGCCCCTGAGGAAGCTCAGACATTGTGCTTACTAGACAAAAGCTACTAGACAATATGCTACTTTAAAATATGTTTAAAAATTAAAGGAAATAGTGTCTAAAAATTAAGACTATGAGAATGAGGCCATACAAAAAAATAAATGAATGAATGAAGAGATATATATTATTTTTTAAAGGAACCAAAAAGACTTCCTAGAACCAAAAAGTACAAAATCTAAAATGAAAATATTCAGTGGACGGGCCCAACAATAGATTTGAGCACACAGAGAAAATTAGTGAACTTGAAAATATTAATAGTCCACTGAACTATCAGTGAATTTCATTGAAAAATTAGTGAATGAAACAGGAGCAGACCAGCCTGAAATACTAATGGGAGCCCTTTAGGCTGACATGGAAAGACACTAGAGTGTAACTCAAATACATAAGAAGATTTTAAGAGCACTGGTAAAGGAAATTACATTTTACAGGCAAATATGACAGAAAACATAAATATGTTTTGTTTGTAACTTTTTTTCTCATATCTGATTTACAAAAACAATACAAAAAACAATAACTATACATCTATGTTGTTGGGCATACAATGTACAAAGATTCAATTTATATGACGGTATAGCATAAAGCAGGGAGATGAGAATGGAAATATACAAGAGAGCGAAGATTTCATATACAATTGAAACGAAGTTGGCATAATCTGAAATAGTCATAAATTAAGATGCTAAAAATAATCCCCAGTGTGACAACTAAGAAGATAACAAAAAAAAATAAAAGAAATTACAAAGAAATTAAAATGGTACATGAGAAAAGTTAACAAAGAAATAATAATGGATGAATAGAGGAACAAAAATGACATAGACATTTCGAAAACAAATAGCAAAATGGGCACTGTAAATCCCAACTTATCAGTAATTACATCAAATACAAATAGAATAAATGCCTCAATTAAAAGTAAGATTTTACTCTGTATCTCTCTCTCTCTCTCTCTCTCTCTGTCAAAAAAAAAAAACAACAACAACAAAAAAAAAAAGTAAGATTTTGAGAGAATGGATACAAAAATATGATCCTATGGTATATGGTCTACAAGTAACACACTTGAGATTCAAAGACACTTATGAGGTGAAAGAAAGAAAAATATGTGCCATATAAACAACATCAGAAACAAGTCAAGGATGTTCATCCTTGCCACCTGTATTCAACTTTGTACTGAACATTCTAGTCATGGCTATTAGGCAAGAAAAATAAGAAAAAGCCATCCAGATTAGAAAGGAAGAAGTAGAACCAACCATGTCCATCTGCAGATGGCATGATCATGTATGTAAAAAAATGCTAAGGGATATACACACAGACTATTAGAACTAATAAACAGGGTGCAGCAAGATTGCAGGATACAAATTCAATATATAAACATCAACTGTATTTCTACATATTAGCAAAAAACAAACTGATGATGGGGAAGCCAAGATGGCTCAGTGGGTTAGGCGCTCACTTTGCAGCCCTGGGGACCGAGGATCGAATCCCGGCACCGGCCCATGTGGACCCATATGCTGAACTGGGGAGTGCCCCCAGTTCAGTTCTCACCGGGGGGGAGACCCTGGCCCAGTTCCTGCCCTGTGCAGCCCTGCCCACCTGTGGAGTGAAACTATGTGGAAAAAACAATGATGTGCAACTATGGAGACTGTTCTGGGCCCTCCCCCTTCTCTCTGTCTCTGACTCTGTATCTCTCTCTCTCTCTCTCTCTCTCTCTGTCAAAAACAATAAATAAATCTTTAAAAAAAAAACAACAAACTGATGATGATGTTATCATCAAAAAGAATAAAATACTTAGGAATAAATTTAACAAAAACAGTGTAAGTCTTGTGCACTGAAAGCCATTTGAAAGCTTTAAAAACAGAACAATAGAAGAAGACTACGTATTCTGTGTTCACAGACTGGAAGACTGTGAATAGTAGCAATAATTATCAAACTGATCTACAGCTTTAACACATGCCCTATCAAAATCCAAGCTGGCTTTTTTAATATAAATTAAAAAGCTGATCCTAAAATTTATATAGCTGTATAGAGAACCCAAAATAGCCCAAATAATCTTGATAAAGATCAAAGTCAGAAGACTCACTTCCCGATTTCAAAACTTAATACAAAGCTACAGCAATCAAGATACATATTATAGTACTGGCATAAGAATGGACAAACAGATTAATGAAATAGAACTGAGAATCCAGAAATAAACCATTTATAGTTCATTCATTTTTTTTAAAAGGCTAAGACAATTCAATAAGGGAAAGAATAGTCTTCTTAACAGATGGTGCTGGGGCACTTGAATATCAACACGCAAAAGAATGATGCTGCACCTCTATCCTATACCATATACAAAAATTAACTTAAAATGAATAAAAATCTAAATGTAATAACCAAATTATAAAACTCTTAGAAGAATAATAGGTGTAAATCTTCATGACCTTAGATTAGGCAATAGTTTCTTAAATATAATACCAAAAACACAAACAACCAAAGAAAAATAGAGTAATTGGATTACAAGTGTTGCTTCTAAAGATAATATCGATAAAGTAAAAAGACACTCCACAGACTTGGAGAAAATATTTACAAACCATGTCTGATAAGGATCTGGTATCCAGAACATATGAAGAACTCTTTCAACTCAACCACATAAAGACAACCTAATTTTTAAAAACGGAGAAAGGAATTGCATAGACATTTCTATAAAGAAGATACATAAATGTCAATAAGCACATAAAAAGATATTCAACATCATTAGCCATCAAGGAAATACAAATATAAACCCCAAGGATAGTTATTTTTTAAAGCAATAATAGTAATATTGGTGAAGATACAGAGAAATTGAAACCCTATCTTGCTGGTAGGAAGATAAAATGGTACAGCTGTTTTGGAAAACACTTTGGCAGCTCCTAAGAAAAGTTAAATATAAACATTATATGACCATGCAATTCCCCTCTTAGGTATATAACCAAGAGAACTGAAAATATGTCCACAAAAGAACTTGTACATGAATGTTAATAGAAGATAGAAGACCTTCCCAAATCCTTCACACTTGACCTACCCATAGATGAGTTAAGGGCTTCCACTTTATGCTCTTTAATACCTCATATACTATCTATCACTGATTACATTTACTACACGAGGACTGTCCAGAAAGTATCCAGTCATGTAATATGAAAAATAGAGGCATTTAAGGCTGGATTTTTAATGAATAGCCCTCATATTGTATTTTAATAATCTGTGTCTATCATACTAGTTTTCAAGCTCCAAGAAAAAAAAGTTCATGTTTTGGTCACAAAAATTCCCTGCAAAGGAACTAAAACAAGGATATACCCAGTGAGTAGTATATATGAGGAGACTAGAAGACTGAACACAGCCATAAAGTAGTTAGTTATATGGCTATGCATAGTCCTGACTATATCAAACAAATATATAAGCAAATAAAAGGAATTCATTGGCTGAGGTAAGCTTCAATATCCAGAGTAAACTTCAAAGTCTAATGTAAACTTCAGGTCCAGGTAGATCCAGGTGCTCAAAAATATCACCATTTATTGTTATCTTGAGGCTCAGAAAAGATGCTCTTTTCTGTATTTGAGCAAGACCTTGAACACTCAACGGGCCAAATTGACTTGCCCTTCCCAGGACCAACCACCAAGGCTCTCTTTCTCTGGCTAGAAGACCTTGGCTGTGTGCCCACTTCTAGAGCAGGGACCTGAGGTCAGCTTTTACCAAGAGCACACTGGCAAGAGTGGGGACAGGTTGGTTACCAAAAGGAAAATTGAGGTTCTGTTACCAAAACAGGGTACATAAAGGTTAGGCAGGCAGAAACAACAGTCATCCATGACAGAAACTCTTAGCTTTGTAGTTCTTTAGGACAAAGTTTGTCCTTCCTCTGTAGTTGCTTATAGATCCTGCAAGCTGCTCCAAGCACAGTGGCCACCTATGCCAGGCTGTTGACTGACTGATGGGCAGGTCATTATAGACAGCACCAGCAGCGAAGGAGTCTGTCAGCACATGCATAAGGCAAGCATCACAGGACAGGTGGAGGCTCTAACTGGGAAACATTTTGTTCTGTAGCATGCTGAGTATTTATTTGGATTAATGGCTTTCAGGGTTGCCAGGTTTCAAATATAAATCAAATATTTATTGATGACAGATGGCAAGAAAAAAAGTATACTTTGGGGGTAATCATTCATGTATTTCCACTGCTCTGTCATTGGAGCAACTGAATTTCAATCTCATAAACTGGGGACCCAAGTGATAATAATCTTTTTTGTAATTCCTCACACTTATATTGTGCTTTAGAATTTGCAAAATCTTCCCACACATTACTCATGTTGGCTTTAAGTCATACACCTAGTGTAAGTGAAATGTGTTATCCCCATTTTATGAATGAGGACTATGAGACTTCAGGTGTTAAGTGATATATCTAAGGGTGACAGAACAAGGGTTAGAACCCACACCACCTAACCCACACCACAAAGCCATAGCTCTCATACCAGGATAACAAACTGCCTCCTTACCCACTTTCCTTGTTAGACCCCTAAAAGACAGCAATAACATTAGTTGAGGGCTTTTCACGCCCTTGTATACATATAACTTCATTTTATTTTGACAACAATCTGTGAGATGGATATTATCCCTGTTTTGTGTGTGTGTGTTGTTATTTTATTTTGTTTTTAATGAGTGCTTTCAGATCAAGAACTGTGACTACAAAGTAGACTAGAGAGGTGAGCCAGACATAGAAGGTATGCTTGACCAGGGACTGTTTTCCTAAAAATTCCTTTACTGTGTTTCAGCTTCCCTTGAGAGATCCAGACGAATGCCAAGTCTTGGCTGTTTCTGATCATTAATCAAATGCATAGCACGATCCTCACAGAAACTTGCCTCTTCAAGCATTCTCTCAAAGTGAATTTGCTCTTTCATCTCAATTTAAGTACTCGACCATCATTCTCACAGATAATTGTCTATTTGTACAAACCAAATTTCTAACCTTTTAAAATGTTCATCAGTCTTGCAAATGATGGGCCCCCTCTTCACACATGTATCCAATCTTCATGAATCCTTCAGTGTCAACTTACAGCTCTTCTTCTTGACCCATTTAAGCTTCCTTTTACACATCAACTGTCTCATTTGAATATTTGTTTAATCTCACAGAGAATTTGATGAGTTCTTTGCTTTTGAAAATGGCCAATCTTCTTCCACAATCATGAAATCCCAAGCACTTACTTTCACTGTGGCTGCAGGACCAAGGCTAACTTGACCTTGGATACACTACAGCTCTAAGTCAGATGCACTGCTGGGACTCTGCTATGACCATTATTATTTCAATTCATGACAATGAAGTCGTTCTCCTTACTTCACATTACGTGTTATAAAGATATTAGCCTTTTATACTATAGAATGCTGGGGTTGGAAAACGCAGATCATAATGCAACCTCTTCTATCTTTAGACGAAGAAACTCAGATCCTCTTGAAGTAGCTAAAAGAAAATTTGGCTGAAGGGTAAAAACAAGGCCTCCTATAACAAAATTACAAATAGAACCTTCTCCCTTCCATTCTCACAGAAAAATTTGGTGATATCCTGATCTCATGGGGAGAGCGTCCCCATGTCTTTAGCACACTCTCACACTCATTTCTTTTTTTACTGGTGCAATAAACTGTTTTAACAAGATATATATTTAGTAATATTCTCTTCCTTTTTTTGTTGTTGTTGTTAAATTTATTGGGGTGACATTAATTGATATCAATTACATTGTTTCCAGGTGTACAATTCTACATTACATTGTCTATATATTGCATTATGTGCTCACCACCCAGAATCAGCTCACTTTCCATCACCATGTGTTTGATTTCCCCTCCCTACTCCCCCTACCCATCTCTCCCACCCACCTCCCCCCTTACCTCAGGTAACCACTAAACTATTGACTGTGTCCATGAGTCTTTGTGTCTTTGTTCCTTTCAGTTTTATATTCCACCTATAAGTGAGGTCATATGTTTCTTGATTCTTTCATTCTGACTTTTTCACTTAAGATGTTTTCAAGGTCCATCCATGTTGTCACAAATTGCTGTATTCTTATTGCTGAGTAGTAGCCCATTGTATAAATGTACCACAACTTCTTTATCCAGTCATCTATCAGAGGACACTGGTTGATTCCACAACCATTTTAATGTGATAGAGACAGAGCTCTCTCTAGGCCTGGACTTAAAAAATCTGGGCTCTAATTCTGGCTCAGCCACACCTGAACTTGGGAGAACCAGAAAACCTCCCTAAGTCTCCAGTTCCTGATCTCTGAGATGGAGTAATATACCACTCATCATGGATTGTTGTGACATCATATGAGTTCAAGTATGTAGGCAGAAAACCACCACCATTTCTAGAAGACTGCGATAGGCTAGGGAAGAATGAGGCTGTGCCTGAGAATTTATTTGAGCCAAAGGTAAAGAAATGTGATTATTGAAAATACACAAAAATGTCCAGGGTCTTTAGCAGTCCTTCTCTTTAGAGCAATGGGTCTGGGATATATGTCAGGATGAACAAAGAACTACTGACAAGGCTCTCTCTCTGCTCCTGACAGCACAATATCCGCAGATGACACTGTAGAAGAAAATAGAATGTTTCTTCGTCCTTTATATCATTTTCTTAGGGAAATACTGTGTGTCCTTGTGAGATGTCTGGGTATGTGTGCATGATGTCTGGATGGGTGCACGTGCATATGTGTGTGCGCGCACACAGGTTTGATGACTAGAAATAAAGAAAAGACCTACCTTCAAATTGAGAGAGGGGTCCCCAGAGAGCATCAGACCTCAGTCAGATGCCAAAGCCCACCCTGGACTATCCCATCCAAGAACCCTCTCCAATGATGCCACTCGTTTGAGGCGTAGTGAAAAGAATAGATTTTGCAATGAGATCAACCTCTGTGATAGAGGGTGTAAGTTTATTTTTTAAAAAGGTAGAGCTTTTATGTGTTGGGTATTTGAAGAAATCTCTCAGAAAGGTGTAAAGAGGCCTCAATCACAGGGAGCGAGGTAGAAATCAGGGTATAGCCAAGCAAGGCAAGGAGGGAGGGGGAGCCCTTATGAAGAGCTTAATTATTTGCTAGAGTTTTTCCCCCTGGACTATGGAAAAAGTCAAAGCCAGCATTGGTTGGTCTGTTTCCCTCAACTCTGTAACTGCCTGTAGTTACTGCCACCAGCCATTCGGCCCTGTGTGAAGGTGGAACTGCGGGCGGTGTAGTTATGTGACCTTCCCCAAGCCACCCCTCTACTGAGGCCTACTGGGCTGTGCCACACCCCTTGTGTGACATAGCAGTCCCTGTCATTCTCGGTAATGAAAGCGGGGAGGTGAGGGGGACCCAGGATAGAGCTGGTACAGAGGGGGGCACTCATGTCACAGAGAAGTAGACGCCAGTGGGCAATGCATTCCAGTAGCAGCTATTAGTCACACGGCCTCTTTCTCCATAGAAACTGGGAAAGTGAGTCTTAAAGGGGTAGAGGCTGACATAGGTGACAGGCATGTGACAGTGTTCTCTGTGAACTACTAAGAAGCTCACCCTGGTGAGAAAGGTTGCAACGTCTTCCTCTCTCTGACTCTCACTCCTCCTCAGCCTCCTGTGGTGCAATCTAATTGTCAGAGAGAAACCACCTGCTCACAGCCCCATCCTCAGTCCTGTCCCCAAAGGTTCCAAATGACATTCTCCTGGCCCCCACCAGTTGGAGGAAACTTAGCCTACTGTGATGATGACCAAACTTCCCAGCCAGTCACTGGGAGCTTGGCTGTTTCTGGCTCAGGTGTCCTCACTACCACACGCCCACTGCCTAGACCAGCAGCCGACCATCAACAACAATAAAATGGCTCCTATTCCTTGACTCCCCAATGTCACAAGGGAGCCCCTCTTGGGAACAATAGACTGTGTGCTGATCTGAGACTCCCTTTTGGTTAACCTCTAAAAACCAAGCCACTGCTCCCCAGAGGAGAAAGCCCCCCTTGGAGTGCAGTCCTGAGCTATATCCAGCGCCTCCCTGTGCTTCCACCTTCAGCTTGACAAACCTGAACGAGGCTCCCCCGGCACCAGAGCAGCCATCCTGGGGCAGTGTCCCATCTTGCAGAGGCACTGTCCCTGGGATGAACTGAGATCAAGGAGCTGGGGCAAGGGCTCTGACCCCTAGACCATCGTAGTTGTCTAGGGCTCGTAAATCAAGGGCCTGCAATATCCACCTTATTTAGAGGCACGAAGATAACTTCCAGCAGGACTGAAACCACAGCTAGCCATGAGTGGGGTCTTGGGGGACTATATGGGAGGCGAAGGTATGGAATGTGGGACACTGTTTTTCATTTTGAGCACTTGTGTATTATTCAATTTTTTACCCACATGTATTCACTTAATTTTAGAATGATTAAAACAAAAAGTAAATAAATGGGGGATTCAAATAAGTCAAAATACAATGAAAGAAAATGACAAAAACATAATCATGAGTGAATTATAGATTTAGAGAATACATAGCACTAGAAAAAAGAAAACCGGCCCTCTTCCAGTTCACCCTCAGTCCTCTACTGTAATTATTTACAGGTAGGAAAAGCAGGCACAAAGGAGACATTACTTGCCTAAGGTCTCCTAGGGAATTGATTCCTACCATAATCTTACTTCAACAACAGTCCTGGAGCTGTGGTTGAAGCAGGGAGGCAGAATAGGGAAGAAAAGATCCAAAATCCAATCTGTCATTGTGCTCAGAGGGTCGCATGGGTTGTATTAGTAGAACAAACTGCAGCTCTTGTAATTCCAGCCTCTACAATTGCAAGCTTTAACTTGCATTGTGGGAATTTCCCCTGGGGAGTCAGGGCTGCAGGAGCTGGGCCTGCTGGCTGATAAGGGAGTGTAAGGGGAAGATTTGTACGGTAATTGATTTAAAAGAACTTGATTCAGCAATACTCTGGTTCTGTGATCTTAGGAAAGCCACTTAGTATCTCTGTGCCTCATTCTCCTGACCTTTAAAATGGGAATACAGAAGAGTACTATATTTTTCCATGTATAAGATGACCCCTACTTTTCTAACCCAGTGTTAAGAAAACAATACATGGGTTATTCCCATGTATAAGATGACCCCCAGTTTTTGGTCTAACAATTGTAGACAAAATTATCATCTTATACACAGAAAAATACAGTACTTACCTCACAGGAATGCTGTAAGTAATAAATAAGTTCATATATGTTAGGCACTTAAAACAGTGCATAGCGTATGCTAAGTATCATGTAAGTGTTAACTCTCCCATCCTACCACTCCAAACTCCCAAAACTTAATTTTAATAAATACATATAAATAGAGAAAATTTTGGTGTGTCTGAAATTGTGAGGCATATTGGAAAAAGAAAAAGTAGGTAGTAAGGCTCGTTGTAAGCTAAGATTCCACAGTATATCCTGACACTGCCTGGGAAGAAAATGAAATACCTACATGAAAAACTGATGGGTCACCACACCAGGAAGGACCAGAGGTTGTCTCACCTGTCATGCCAAAAAAACAACTGATGACACCAGCTGAAAGGACAACCAGCTATCTGAAAAGAAATCAGCATGACCCAGGGTCACAGGGGAGAATGCTGTCACTAAAAATAAATCCAGAATAAAGAATTACTAAATGTCAGATTAAGGTGAACCTAAGAGGCAACTCTTCAATAAAGCAAAAAACTTCCATGCGGTGGAAATAATAATAAAAAAATTAATGGCCTTTTCAAAATATAGTTAACCTCCTCATAAAATAAAATGCAAAATTTTACCAATGAAATAAAAATGAGACATTTTTTTAAAATGGATAATGTTATGACTAAAGGGCCTGATGGCAGGAGAAAAAAAATCTCTTCGGTAAGTGATGAGATGTAAGAAGAAACAAAGAGCACAGACACTGTAAATATAGAGGTAAATCTGAAAAAATATGGTCTGTATGATATAATAATATTAACATTTTCTGGTATTAAAAATAACCAAGAACTAAAATTCACAACTGAGTCAGAAGTAAGTCAGGGGAGAGGTAAACAGAGTTAAACTGTTCTAAGGTTCTGTTATTATTCTAAATGAGATTTTAAAATATTAACAAGCTTTAGATTTGATAAGCTAGGTATATATGTTAACATTTCTAGGGAAACTACTATAAAAAGGAAATAGAAGGAAAAATGGAATGAGGAGTTAATTACATTCTATCAAAAGAAATGCAAGAAGAGAAAAAACAGCAAAGTCAAGACAAATTTAAGAAGATAGCAATAAATTTAAGAAGATAGGAATTACATTCTATCAAAAGGAATGCAAGAAGAGAAAAACCAGCAAAGTCATGACAGATTTAAGAAGATAGTAGAAGTACATTCAAATAAATTGGCGCTTATAGTAAATGAAAATGAACTAAAATATTACAGTATAAGACAAAAACTATCAAGGTAAGTAATTGATTTATAAAACTATACATCAGTAGAAAAAGGTTGAACTTTTCAATAAATATTGTTGAGACAATTGGTCATCTATATGGGAATAAAGTACTTGAACCCCAAACCATTCATCACATATAAAATCATTCTAAGTGGATTAAAGTCAACAGTGAAAAACAAACTTTTCAAAGACAATATAGAAGGCTATCTATATGTTCTCAGGGTGAGGGTGAGATTCCTAAAAATGACACAAAAAGAAAAATCATAGGACAAAATTAATGAATTAATTACATAAAATTGAATGACTTGATTATCAAAACACTATAAAGGAAGTGAAAAGATAAGTGTCAAATTTATAACACATATAACTGACAAAAGATTAAGATTCCATATATATTTTTAAAACTTCTAAACAGCAATAAGAAAAAGAATACAGTAGAAAAATGGGGAAACTATTAAATAGGCACTGCATAGAAGAAAGCAGATTGTAATGGCCAACAAATAAAAAGATGGCCAACTCACTTCTAATCAGAGAAATGCAAAATAAATCATAAAAAGGTACCATTTCATAGACACCATGTTGGCAGCATTTAAAAATCTCTTAGTTCCAAGCATAACGAAGATATGAAGCAAACAGAATACTTACAAAGTACTAGCTGAGGTATAAATTATTGCAATCACCATAGAAAATAATTTGGGATTATTTAGTTAAAGATGCTTATACCCTATAATTTATGCATGTGGTACAGGGTGCATGTGCATGGATATTCATAGAGCCATGGCTTACAATGGTAAAAAATGTTCATAATGGATAAATAAATTATGGTATGTTCATACAACAATAACTAATATTTATATACCATAACAGGTACTACTATAAACACTACTACATTTTTAGCTCATTCATAACAGCCCTGTGAGCTAGGTATTAGTATGCTCATGTTACAAATCAGAAAGCTGAGGCACTAAGCATTTAAATAATTTGCCCACTGTCACACACTTAATAAATGGTAGATCAAGGGTTTGAACAAAGATTGTAGGACTCTATGGGTTGTGTATGTTCTTTCGCTTACACTGGATTTTAGGTACTTATGTGCTCATTGTATTTTTATTCTGTACCTTATACATATTTTATAAATATGATTTTGTATATACTCAATATTTAATTAAACATTTCAAATGTTTATACAGAATAGGAAGTAAAGAAATTAGAAAAACTTATTGTTAAATCTAACTAAGTATTGATTGTAAAAAGAAAAAGTTTTGATAAAAATCTAAACTCAAAATTCTAGTCAATAGCATGGGGTTTAGATAATGGGGAAGTAAATAAAGGAATGTTATTTGTCATAGTCAGGGAAAGAATAAAAATACTAATTAATTCTACACTTCATTAGAAAAAAAAAACAACTATACATTTATATAGTATGTCAGAATGGAAGACCTGCGGGAAAGCCGGGATGGCTCAGCGGGTTAAGCACTCGCTTTGAAGCCCCGGGGACCGAGGATCGAATCCCGGCTCCGGCCCAGGCGGACCCACATGCTGAGCTGGGGAGTTCCCACAGTTCAGTTCTCTAACTGTCTCTGTCTCTGTATATCTCTCTCTTTCTGTCAAAAATAAAATAAAATAAAAATAAATATGCACTGAAGATAAAGGAATTACTCTCTATTAAAAAAAAAAAAAAAAAAAGAATGGAAGACCTGAAAAACTCAAGATAAAATGTATAATTTCTTATTCAGTGGAGGAAAATTTTCAAAAATTAAAGTAGCACATAAGCACATAATTAAATGTATAAAAATCCATTGTTTTTCTATATACTAACAATGAAATTTAATAAAAAGAAAAAGGAAAAAAACAATTCCCTTTACAATTGCAACAAAAAGAATGAAATACCTAAGGATTAGCTTAACAAAGGATGTAAAGGACCTATACACTGAAAACCATTAGGACAGTATAAAAGAAATTGAAGGAGACACAAAGAAAAGATAGTTTGTAATCATGGAATTAAAGAAACAACATGATTAAAATGCCCACATTACCCAAAAGAAAGAACAATTACCAGAATCCAGATGCTGAGAGAAGGAAGAGAATCTAGAATCCAAAATCCAGAAAGAAGAAGTTAGGAGAAGACGGCTACCCTGAGAAGATGGGAGACCTTTCATAGTGGGAGACAGGCATCCCAAAGCATCCCTGCTGGAAGAGAGCCAGAAGAATAAATATCCCAAAACCATCTTCCTCACTTTCTCCATCTTCTCCTGGAGATCCCTCATTTGCCCAACCCACTTGAAAGCCAAATGCAGGAGTGCCTCTTGATGTAGACCATATATTCCATATAGCTTCCCAAGGCAGTGGGCAGGGTGAAAAAGGGTAAAGAATGGATCTGGAGCAGTAAATAGAACCTATCTGTCATTGTAAGGAATAGATCAATAAAACACATAAAGAGTCAGAAACAAACCTTTGTATATATGGGAATTTGATAAATGATAGAGATAGTATTTCTAATAAGAAGTGGAAAGACGGATTACTCAAAAATGGTATTAGAGCAGTAGGCTCTTTCTTTGGGGAGGAAGACTATTTAGATGCCTATGTCATGCTGTGAGAAAAATAACTTCTAGATGAAATAAATACTTAAATGTAAAATAAAAAGCTATAAAAATAAGCAGAAGAAAATACAAGATAATATTTTGAAATCCTTGGGGGTAAGAATGTTAAAAGTAAAAATCCTAGAGATAGATAAATATAACATTTCTAGTGTTATATACTAAAATATATATTAAATAATTTTAAGTAACTGAGATGGGGTATGCTGAGACAGCTCAATAGGTTGAGTACTTGTCTTGCTGTGTGAGGTCTGGGGATCGAATCCCAGCCCCAGCCTGTGCAAACCCACATGCTGAACTGAGGAGCAACTAGTAACCTCACTCATCCTCTTCTTTTGGAGGCTACTTAATTTACACTTAATTTACATGTCAGCGGCTACATGTCAGCTCTGATACCTGGGTCTTCTTATTTTAGGGCCCAAGCTGATGAAACAGTCCCAATTTATGATATAACATTCTTTTTTTTTTATTTTTTATTTACTTTTATTGTTTTTGACAGAGAGAGAGAGAGAGAGAGAGACAGATACAGAGACAGGGAGAGAACTGAACTGGGGGTACCCCCCAGTTCAGCATATGGGTCCACACAGGCCAGGGCCTGGGCCGGGATTTGATCCTTGGTCCCTGGCGCTGCTAAGTGAGCGCTTAACCCACTGAGCCTGATAAAACATTCTTGTGATGGGAACTTGGCATGCCTCTAAAAACTTCTCAGACATGGTACACATCACATCCTCTCACATTCTGCTCACCAAAACTGATCACATGACCAAGTTAATTATCAATGGACTGGGGTTATATGCTCTTCCTACAGGGAAACACTGTTTTAAGTCACATGGAAATGGGAAAAGATATTTAATCCCTTACTGAGAAAGGAGGAGAAAATAATTAAGGCTAATTGTACAATCTACTACAATAAAAATAATGATAGTGATAATATTTATCATTGATTTAGTGTTTATTATATGCTGGCTTCATGTTAAATGCATTAATGTAAATTTTTCATATTGTAATAGCTATGTAATATATCAGATGGCTAGTAGACTTGGTTACCACTTTGTGAGGTGTGTAAATGTCTAATCATTATGTTCTATTGTACAACTGAAACTAACAACAATGAAAAAAATCTGTAAGATAAGAAAAATAACAATAGAATAAAAAATATAAAAGATTCATGAGCTAGAGTAAGCAATTGCCATGTGTGGACTCTGGATCCCAATTTAAATAACTAAAAGAATTATAAGACAAGGGAATAAATAAATAAATAAAATTTTCACTGTATCCTTGTAACAATAGTAGGTATTATCATTGCCCCCATTGTACAGATAAAAACCTAAGGTGAAGGAAGTTTGGGCCACCTGCCCATGGTCACAGTGAATGGAGAAAGTCTGGATTTAAAACCAATTCCAGTTCCACCTGCTCAGAATCTATGCTTTATACAGTTAGGTCAGCCTGGTGACATCAATACTGAGTGTCTTGTGACAGTCACTGGGAAGCTAGTACTATACCAGTCTAGGGTCACTCTGGGGGTAGGGCGAGCCCCTGAGCTTTAACAAGCTCTCCAGGCAAGTCTGCTGCATGCCTCAGTTTTAGAACCACTGTATTACAAGAGCTTTCCAGCCTGTCACTCCCTTCCTAGCTAATTAGTAATGCAATGAACACCCTAGAATAAATAAATCAAACCTCCTGTAGATAATCAGGCATAGCCTGGCAAGTCTTGGCATCCAATGGTGAGAGAACATAGGGAGTCAAGCTAGAATTTATCCCAAGGCCTCTTGGGAAACTCTGGAGGTAGCAGAGCAGCCAAAGATCCTGACTTGGTTGGACGACAGGCCTTGGGTTGTAATCCCTTCTCAAGGTTTCTCCATCTCGGTGATGCTGCTATCCCAGGGATTGTGGCCAAATGGAAATGCATTACAATGTAAATCACCATCCCCATCTAGGCTGAGAAGCCCTGGAAGAATTAAAGTCTGATGGCACCTATACCTGTCACTGTTGTGCACCTCACTCAATAAGGCCACAGAATACAGATTACTCACCCCAAATATGGCCACTCTATAATGAGCTCCTCCAGGGTTAGCCCGAGTGGATAGTAGGAAAGAATGAGGCAGCTACTTATAGCAAAATGTCTCCCAGGATACTAGGCTAAAGCTTTGTCCTACCTTTGCCACTAACTCACTGCATGTACATGGGCCAACTGCTTGATTCCAGCCATTTCCTCAACTTAAAAAGTGAATTTTTTCCAATGTCTCTCAAACTTTAGCAGGCACAAAAGTCACCTCAAGTGGAAACCAAGCATGCTGGTAGTCTCAGGACTGAGGGAGGCCCTAGAATATAGAAGTTTCAGTGCTAAAATCAGGAAAGTCCCAGCAAACCAGGATGAGTTGGCCAACCCTACACCTGGAGGGCTCGTTGAAATAGTGCTGAATCCCACCCCAGACATATATATTTCTAATAAGGCCCCTTAATGTACTTCTACAGACTAGGGCGGGGGTGGCGAACCTATGGCATGCGTGCCCAAAGTGGCACGTGGAGCAATTATTTCAGCACACGGAATTATTGTTTTTTGCTATAAAAACATCCTATGCCTCTTATAGACATAAAAATAATCGATACCTCTATCTCACTCGATGGGGTTGGCATGCGAGTCGAGCGAGTATACTCTTATTTCATAAACTTTGACACTCAATCGCCAAAAGGTTCACCACCCCTGGTAGGCTGTCACTCCTAAATGTCTTTCTGCAGACCAACTACATTAGATATACCTAAGAAGCTTGTTAAAATGCATATTCCTGGGTTCCAGCACCAGAGATTCTTATTTATTGGGGCTGGAGCTGAGCCTAGAAATATGTATTTTTAAAAAGCTTCCCAGATCATGCCCTTCCAAGTTTGAGAACCACTGAATGAATTGGCGTGCAGGTTCCTTGCATTTCAAACATTCCATTGCATTCTAAATGTCTATGTCTATCCCTATTTAGTAAAATCTCCCCACAAGTTGATGGACAACCCCCAAGTCAATTTCTCTGTGCTTGGATCAGTCATGCCTGGCATCACACATTTCCATTTTTGCCATAAGCAAAGGCAGCTGTTAGAAACAACACAGAGGTTCCTGGGAGACAGGAGCGAATATTCAGAGCGGACGAACGCAGGCGCTTACTCACAGATGCAGCTCTCACTTGCCCTGCGGGAGACCTAAGCCTACGTCAAGGAGCTCCAATGAGCTGCCCGGATATGAGCTGGTCACTGGGGCCTCATCAGGGATGAGTGTGCCCTGGACTGCATGTGTCACGTCAGGTGAAGTCAGACTCGGGCAGACAGAAAACAGTCAGTGGTTCCTGTATCAGGGCTTGGCAGTCCTGCTGGCAGTCATAACCCAGTAGATTATAAACAACCTGCAGTGGGACGTAACTAAACAGTCCCAACTGGAGAGCAGCGTGCTGTCCGCCCCAGTCCTACAGCAGTGGCGGTTCAGACCCTGTGGCTGCCTCCGAGGCTGAGGTCTGAATGGGGCAGGTGCTGCCATCTCCTGGCCCTGGCTGAGACTGTCACAGCAGTCTTTCCAGAGGGATCTGGAATCTCAAATCAGGAATTCTGGAGCATTTGATCTTGAAAAGACCCCAGAGATCGTTCAACCCCTTCCTCCACTGTGCAGCGGAGGAATCTGAGCCCCTCATGCGGGCAGGTTCCAGGGCGTGTAAGAGCCAGTCAGGTCCAACCTGGTGCTCTGTCCCTACAGCCTTGCTGATTTCCTGCTTCTGGAACCCAAACTACTATGTCCACTAATCCTGGCCACACAAGGAGATGGGGACTGTAGAGGGATCTTAGCAAGGAGAGGCCTGGCTATTCTTCACTGTTGTGCCCATGTGGCTTCTCCATGCCTAACCCTCCAAATGGAGATTCGCAAAGACCTTGGCCAGGAAAGAGCAATTCTTGCTTCCCAGAAGAGAGAAGGGAATGCTTCATAAGTGCATATTTTCAAATAGTAATCTTCAAAACAAATTAGCATAATATAGAAAAAGAAGTCCCTATCTCCCTGGTACTAGGTCATGTTGAATTTACAGTTTCTTTATTGTTCTTCTTCTTTAAATGTTGTTTGGGACCATGAAAACCTCCCCCTGTAGCAGGAATCAGCACCCAGAAAAATGTGGCAAGCTCAGCAGAGCTGTTTAAAGACCAAGGCTTAGGGACAGGTGAAATGAAAAAGAGAAAAAGAAAAGATAAAGAGAGGAGGAAAAATAAAAAAGAAATACCGAAGGAAGGAAAGGATAAATGCAACCATTGGATGCCAACCTAGGCCAAGTACAGCTATCCCTTGCCTTAATAAACCTCATTCATTCATTCATTCATCTATCAAAATTTTTTATTGCCTAACTCTACTCAAGGCATCCAGCCTGACCCCAGAGTAGCATAAGAAATCACTTACTTCTGCTTTGAAAGAACGTATAAGGTAAGGCCTATAGAAAGAAAACCCTACCAAGCAACTATAATTACAAAGAAGGTGATAAGTATTATGATAAGACACAGTACTGTGGGAGCCCAGAAGAGGAAAAAAGGGTGTCTAGCTGGGGGAGAGATATCAAAGAAGGAGGTATTATTTCACTAGGGCTCTAAAATCATGGGAAGAATGGCAGAATGCAAAGATGGGATTTAGGGTTTGGGGGAAGGAAAGAACGAAAAGGTATGAACTGAAAAAGGAAGAAAATTGGGTGTGGGGAACACAGTGATTAATGCAGGGTCCAAGAAGAGAAGTGGGTACAGTAGATGAAAACACAAGAAGAAGACAAGTCAATGACAGCATGGCAAGGCAAACTTGAATGCCAAGATAATTCTACTCTGTAGACAACAGAGAGCCGTGGCAGGTTCCTAAGTAAGAGAGAGGGACATAATCAGAACTGCACCTGAGGAAAACTGATTTGGAAGCAGGGTGAAAAAGCACTCTGTTGTGAACACTGCAGTGCAAGGAAGGAGAGGGCATGAGTTCATAGGAACAGGGGTCCCCTGTCCTCCAGAATTTCATTTTGCAATTCAACTGAAAGCACTGAACAATATGTCCCAGTGTTCATATTGCCAAGATTATACCCACCAGTTACTGTTTCCTGTGTACTCATTGCCAGGTTTTCTCTTCCATGAGCTGCCCTAGAGAACAATAATAATATCCTTTGCTTCCTACTCTCCTGCCTTCTGTTCCACTGTCTGAACAATGCATTCGTCTTTGCTCTTGGTTGAAAAAGGGTTATGTTTCTGATTGATACCATCAAAGTCAAACGTAACTGGGCTAAGGAAGGTGGTCTAATGCTCACTTTTAAGGATAGAAGCCTAGGGCTCCATTGCTCAGATGAAAAGCCTTGTTCACACCCATATGCTGAAGACATGTTGCACTTTTCTGACTCCATCCCTTCTCCTGCCCCTGTAAAATAGTGACATCAAACAATTAGAGTAATTAACAATCACCTCAGAATGTAGAGAGAGAAGATAAAGGAAGTCTCACTATTGCTATTTGTGGGGGCTCCTCCCAGAACAATTGACTCATAAAATAAACACTAAATATCTAAACTTTAATTTGAAATTACTACATCCCCTCATTCACAGCAAGATCATCAAATCCAGTATACTGAAAACATGGGTTTTTTTAGTCTTTTCTGGGCTGAGTTTCTTTTTTCAATTTTAAATAAATATGAGTACTCTCCAAGGCAGTTTTTTATTGCCTTTGCTTCACAGCCTGATTAATGATAAGCTCAGCTCCACATAAAGCCAAGGGGAGTGAAGAAAATAGATGTGAAGGTTCAGCCATTTCCGGTCTCTCTGGCCTGCCCAGGGAGGTTCAATGCTCTCCACTGCTTCTGGAGATGACACAGATTTAGACCAGAGCTGGGCTGGGGTGTAAGGGGACAGGTGCAGGAAAAAAACACATTTATGACTAAGTTAATTATCCCTTCCAGTCTGGGTTAAAAACCCAACTTGGAAAACCAAGCAGAAATCACCAGGATTCTACAAACCTCAGACCCTTCACCTTGCGTTTCCACTATGTGGTGGTGCAAGGAGCAACAGATCTGGAGGCAGAGGCCTGGGTTTGAGACTCAGATCTGTCTACATTTTATCAGTGGTGGGACTTTAAACAAGTCACTTCCCTCTCCAAACTGCAGCTTCTTCTTTTTTTAAATGGGGTTACTCCCAGGTAAGGGGCTACTCACAAGTGTTAGTGGCAGACTTAAGTAAAATAAAATGGCCCATCAGAATCTACAGAAATCGTAACAATAGGCTTGGCATTCCCCAGACTACAAAGGCCCCAGCTACCATTGGTGTTATATTATTACTGTTGCAATAAGAAATGAGTATAGTAAATTAGGAACATTTCATACAAATAGTTAAACTTACAAAGAATGGGTTTAAAATGGACAGAATTCTGTTAGGTCGCCATTCCCTTCTACACCATTTCCTGGTGAACACAGAATGGCTGGGACACCGGACCTGGACCATAAAGAATCAAGAGCCCCTTTTGCATCTTCAGCCCACTATGAAAATGTGAGTGGGGAGAAAATGGGAGCATTTATTTCTGGGTCTTAAAAGGTAAAGGGGCCAGAGCTTCTACGGGGTGGGGAGGGGGGAATTAAACCCATTTCAAGAGAAAATAAATTTCCCTGACAGGTTAGTTTTATGTTACACCTATTCCACAGACTTCCTTACTTCTAGCTCAGTGGCATTTTACATATTTTACTCATGGTGATTTGCAATAGTTTAGCTTTCAATAGGTTACTTTTTGGCATTTCTCCTAACCTAATTAGGTAACTGCCTAAGCCAAGGGAGTGATCATTTTTCTGGCTAAAGTTGCCTTTCTAGGATCATGAACACGCCCAGCACATTCAAGTTCAAAGCTTAGGGTGGACATCACTTATGCAGCTCGACAAGGAAGGCTCCAATCTTTTATCTTTGCCTGATGCCCACAGTCTATTCGGCATCATTTAGAGAATATTATCCACGGTATTGCCAGGCAAATTATTTATCTGTTGGGTTATTGTAGTAAACTTGTAAGCAGGTGGGGTTTTAGATTTTCCATCCTGTCTCAAAGAAAAATGAACAAGGAGCATAAGACACCTCAAATCTCTCATCCATCATTACCTGTTGGCAGGTGATCTGCTTCAGCTGTTCACACTGTACACATCTCCTGCATTTCTCTTACTCTGCTACAAGGGAGAGATGTGAATCAACAGTCCCTCTGATGTCAGTGATACCCAAATGATGGGCCTACTCCTCTTCCTGTTAGGTCACGTGTTACGGCCTCTCCTGGTTTTCTTTACAGAGCTTCATCTCTGACATTTATTGATAAACCCTGGCACTGGTATCCATTTGCTTTTTGCCTCACATCCCCAATCCTGATTTCACCTTCAAAGCTTCTTAGTACTCTGCTCTGACAAACCAAAATTCCCTTATTTCCATTAGGGTCTGTCTATACTAGGTCACTAATTAACTTCTGGCTCTCCAAGTTACACAGCTCATTTGCTGACTCACAAGAGACAACCAAAGGAAGCCCTTCATTAGCATTCCTGAGTTGCTCATTAGCCACTGGGAGAACCTCAGGAAGGAAAAATAACTCTATTTAGATTAACGGCACTTCCACAAGAACTCATTGGGCATCTACCAAGGACTCAGCATGGGTAGGGAGGGGGGCGGTGTCCAACCCCTGTCCTGAAGAGGATGGGGGCAAGATCCACAAATATGAAACAACTAAAATATAAGAAAATATATGACATTAATATCAAACGTTAAAAGGTTTAACATTTTAAAAATCTATCAATGTAATTTTCTAATTTAATAGAAAAATAATAAAAAATATATAATCAGTTTAGTAAATGAGGAAAAATCATCTGATGAACATCAATTCATGATTTAAGAAAAAACTAACTTATTAGCCAACAGCAGAAGGAAACTTTTTATAGCTGATAAAGGATGGATATCAAAAATCCTACAACAAACGATGCATTTAATTGTGAATTGTTCAGTTTTTCCTCTGTGACTCGGAGAAAAATTAGGATGGGTACTATCGTCACTTTACAATTCAATTACTGGGTAAATAGAATATTCACATAAAAAAATTACACCTATCTCATACCATACATAAAAATCAATTCCAGGTGGCTTATAGATCTAAATACAAAAAGCAAAACAATAAAGCTTCTAGACCATAACATAGGAGAATTAACCTTAGTGGTAGGCAAAGACTTAAACAAGACACAAACTATACTAACTATAATGAATAACTTGATATATTGGTCTACATTAAAATTAGAAACTGCTGTACTTCAAAACACAACGTTGGTAGAGGAAAGGCATTACCGGTATATGTAACTTAAAAAAATGAGCTCATCTACACTATATAAATACCTTTTGCAAACCAATTATACAGATAATTCAAAAAAATAGAGCAAAAGACTTGAGTAGGCATGTCACAAAGGAGATATCCAAATGGCCAATCAACCATAAAGGTTTCTTATGCTCATTAGAAATCAATGAAACGCACATTAAAACCACAATATGATACCACTATACTTCTTCTGGAAAGCTTAAAATTTTGGGAGTTCACTAAACAAAGTGTTGGTCAGCATGTGAAGTGCCTGAACCTCTTACCCATTGCTGGTGAGAGTGTATACTGGCATAACCATTTTAAGAAAGTGAGAGCTGGGGGGAGGGGAGTAGGGAGGGGGCATCAAATATATGGTGAAGGAAAGAAAGCTGATTCTGGGTGGTGAGCACATAATGCAATGCATAGACAATGTAATGTAGAATTGTACACCTGGAAACAATGTACCATAATACATGTTAACAAATCAAAGAATAAATAAGTACATTTTGGCATATTTATGTAATGAATTATTATACAACAGAAGTGAACAAACTACTGCTATGCATAATATGGATGAATTTCATAGACATGATGATGCACAAAAGAAGCCAAAATTGAAAGACTACATACTATCTAATTCCATTTACATAAGACTAAAATACATGTGCAATGAATCTGTGGTATTTCAGGTGAATCTTCTTGGGTGCTGGTCCATTTCTATTAATAGATATGGGTAGTGGTTCATGGATGTGTCCACTGTGATATTCATCCAGCTGAAGAGGCACACCAAAGTAGGGGGCGGGGGGCACGGGAGTGGTCTGCCCCAGCAGGGGTGACTGTTTAATCATTGACATTGTTTAGAACATCAATGCATAATGATAATTAAAAGCAGTCTGACTAATTTTCTCTTGTTTATAAATTATCTATAGACAGTAAACCCTGCTTATTGGTGAAGCTGTAGTGGACTGCTTTCACCACCTCCCCCACACACTACTACTATTGGTCAAGCTGTATGCTTAGGATCTGTACAGCTTCTGTATGTATGCTACACTTCAATAAAAACTTTTATTTTAAATTGTTCATGACAACAATTAAAAACAAATGCAACCTATCACTTCTAAATTGGAACAT
>PVKE010001764.1:0-93502 GCA_004027555.1 Craseonycteris thonglongyai
TGGATGGATGGATGGATGGATGGATGGATGGATGGATGGATGGATGGATGGATGGATGGATGGGAGAGTGGATGGATGGATGGATGGATAGGAGGATGTATGGATGGGAAGATGGATGGGATGGATGGATGGGATGGATGAATGGGAGGATGGATGGATGGATGGATGGATGGATGGATGGATGGATACATGGATACAGTGAGTCAGTAAATCTTCAGTACCCCCTATATGCTAGACATTGTTCTCTGTGGACTTGGGGTGGGGAAGAGCCAAACAGCTTAGTCTCTCTGGAGCTCCTAGGCACCATGGATGACATACGTAGATGGTCCAGAATTGCCAACCATGGTCTGGGCCCTGAAGGAATGTGCTGAGAGCTGGGGTGCTGTGCAACAAAGGGCATAGTCTGGAAGGCCTCTCTGAGGATGGGGTGTAGACCTGGGAGGAGCTGGAGGAGCAGAGCTAGGCAGCAACCCATCCCAGACAGGAGCCCACACAGACACGAGAGCCCTGATGCCTTAGCCCACAGGCTGCCGGATCTCCAAGGAAGGAACACATTACTGTCCACGTGACACCTGCCACCAACGTGGCTGGGCATAGGGTTCCCCTTTGTCGTCAATGTCCACCCTGGCCAGATTAGTGGGGCCCCAGGTCCCGGTCCTGTTTCCCAGGAAGGGATTCCGCCCAGTGCTGCCCGCAGTGAAGGCCCAGGTCTCCACCCCTCATTAGCAAGGAGCGTGGAGGGAGGGATGGGACCCAGCACATTTTTCTGGTGAATTCTATTGGAAGGGAAAGTTCTTGGGCTCAGACCTGATGTGAAGAATGAACTGTTTCATGCCACATGCAGGAGAGCAAATGGCAGAATCTGGGCTGGGATGTTCTTGCAAAGGCTCATTCTGCGTAGTCAAGGATAAGTGTGTTTGTAACCCTCTGCTGCAAGTTATAGTCACAACTAGTTATAAGGGGGATGGAAATGTTCTAAAATTAATTGTAGCGATGGTTGCACAACTCTGGGAATAGACTAAGAACCATTGGTTTGTACCTTTTAAATGGCTAGATTATACAGTATGTGAATTATATTTTTCTTTTTTTCTTTTTTTTGAATTATATTTTAATAAAGCCATTGTACTTTTTAAAAAAGCAGTTTTAAAATAGTCAGGCTCTCACAAAGCTGTCGCCTTTTTCTGAAGTCCAGGTTATCTCATCTGTGTCCCATTTGATCATAAAATCGTCTAATTTATGCAACATTTTCCTTAAAGCAGTCCAAGTGTGAAAAAAAGACATTGGAACCCACGACACATGCCAGAATAATTTGGAAACCTTGATGCAATCCAGACTCACCTGGCACCCTTCCTCTTCCCTAAAATTTGCCTTTTTTTCCCATTTATTTTTGACTTTGAAGAAAAGACTCTGTTTTTACTGGTAAAATAGCCTCCTGTTCCCTTTCTTTCCTGTAAATTATGAGATAAGTTTGCATTTCATACCTTTCCAGAAATCCCTGTTGCTTACAATCTGACCTCAGAATCATGACTTCTGGGAAGGAAAATAGGTATTAGAATCACAGCTGCTAGCTTTTGCTGCAAACCTCTCAAGGGACAAGCCGTTGTGTTGCAGATTTGAGGCAGAAGGCAGGTGGACAGCACGTGCTTGCTGCTCTGGATGTCACTTCCCGGTGCTGGCAGATGATACTCAGCCTCTGTGTCCAGCTTGCCCCAGTGACTTGAGAATTGTCATCCCAAACGCTCCGTGCCATTTCTTGGAGGTGGTCAGGCTCTGGTGAAGAGTATCTGGAGAGATGCTCAGAGCCGGGGCTGGGGCTACGAGTTAGTAATGCCAGCTGCTGTTTACTGAGCAGTGGTACCTCTCAGCCCCTATGCTCAGTGCGGTAGTGTGTATTCTCACTTAATCCTCACAACAGTGCGTGAGGTAAGGATTATGTCCTCCATATTGTACCCTGGAAACCGAGACTCAAGGCTGCACAGGCAGTTGGCATCGGGCTGGGCTGTGAACCCGTCTGTCTATGTCCGAAGCCCATGCTTTACCTCTCACACTGTCCCTCCCTCTCCCTGCCCAGAACCAGGGCTCAGACCCCCAGGCCAGGGCGCCGTCCTCCCCACCCCTGCATGGAGGATGGCTCTGAAAGCACAGGGTCTTATAGGATCCAGCAGCCCACATAATGAGAACCCTGTTGCCTCTCCTCCCCCCAAGCACGGCAATGGCCCAGAATGCTCTCCAGTGACAGGCGGAGGGCCCTTCACAGGCCCAGAGGGACCCCAAAAGAGACACTCCAGCAGTTTTTTTCAGGAGGCAGGATGTGCTTCTGTCCAAGGACGCACTCTCACAATTATTTATTAATTGTGAAAGGGAAGAAAAAAAGAATAGAGTTTCCTGGAAAGGGATAAAAGTTCAATATGATAAACTCCCTAAAAGCAATCAAAGGCCAAAGAGGGCAGAAAAATAAAAGACAGAGAGAGTAAGAGATGATGAATCAAAGCGGCAAGTGTGTGAGCTGTGCCCCGGGAAGCGGCCGTATGTCATGGCCATGGAGGTGAGGCAGCTGCTGGCTGAGCCTGGGGGACCGGGGCAGACCCGGGGTGGCAGCAGCAGCTGGTCCCGGAGCAGCAGCACGCAGCTTTGCGAGGTCACCAGGGCCCCGGGGAGGAGCTGAAGATGGCAGAAATGGATGGAACCTGTGGGTCGTTCAGCGGTGCCTGCAAGCCCCTTGTATTCATTCCTGTCTGTTCTAGGAAGTTACCAATAAAAAAAAGCACCAGGAAGAAGAAACCCCAGAAAGAAAAAAAAGAGCCGCATTGATATTTTAGTTTCCTTCTTGTCTCTAGCTCCTGTTTTTTCTCTTTCCCTTTTTTACTCCTGACTTTTAGTTTTCCAAGAAATACGTGAGTTGCTTCTTCATTATAAAAACCATCGAAATGTTACAAATGTTGACTGCTCTCAATTCCCACCGCTCCCCAGACATCCCGCCATTTGTTTGGCTTATGTCCTTCCAGACCCTTCTCTGTGCAGTCGCATACCATCTGCGTGCCCACCGCCAGGGGACAAGACAGGGCCACAACCCCTGCTCTGCAGTTCTCAAATTCACATAGCGCTAAAAACCGAAATATTTTTCATAACTCACTTTAACTCACTTTTTGGCAAAACCTGCCCTGAATTATTTTCTTTTAAGATTTATTTTTATTGTTTTTGACAGAGAGAGAGATACAGAGACAGAGACAGAGAGAAGGGGGAGGGCCCAGAACAGTCTCCATAGTTGTACATTATTGGTTTTTCCACATAGTTTCATTCCACAGGTGGGTGCGGGGCTGCACAGGGCAGGAACTGGGTCAGGGTCTCACCCCGGTGAGAACTAAACTGGGGGCCCTCCCCAGGTCAGCATATGGGTCCACACGGGCTGGGACCGGGATTCAATCCTCGGTCCCAGGGCTGCAAAGTGAGCGCTTAACCCACTGAGCCATCCCGGCTTCCCCCTGAATTATTAATGTTTATAGGCTGTGTATATGAGTTGCTTATGCCATTGTGAATGTATATGTTTTCTTGCAGGAGATAGTTTGTTTGATTTTAGCTGCATGAGACCCAGCTGAGGGTATCACCTAATAGACAAGGGCTGTCCAGAAAGTATCCAGCCATGTACTACAAACAACAGAGGCATTCATGGCTGGATTCTTTACCGGACAGCCCTCATTGTTGTTTGTACTATATGGCCTTTTAACCCCTAGAGATTCTAAATTCCAGAACACATCTGGCCTCAAGGGTTTAGGATAAGGAGTTATAGATAATTGTCTTGTGATTTGGGCTGCCTTATTATTACTTTTTTTAACCTAAACAGCATCACAATTCTGCATACCCTTCTGACACTGAATTTTCAGACACCACTGTGAATCAAAACTCTTTCTGTGTTAACACAGACAGGTTTCACTCATTTCTTTTCATGCCTATGTATTATTCCATTGTGGATATTTGTGTTTCTTTGGGCAGTTTGGTCGTTTCTAGGTTTTTACCCTCCCAGGCAGCATGACAATGGCCATTCTTGAACATACCTCTCTGGACACACATGCAGCCCAAGATCAGAACCACTGGGTCATGGGGTTTTGCTTTTAACAACATTGCTACTATGTCAGGAGCATTTCCCCATGCTGCAAAATGCCTCTTGCTAAGCTTCATTTTTAACGGCTGCATAATAGTCCATTGTTTGTGTATTGGTTTCTTATAGCTACCCTAACAAAGTACCATAAACTGGGTGGTTTAAACAGCAGAAACTTATTCTCTCAGTATTCTGGAGGCCAGAAGTCTGCAATCATTCCTCAGCAAGGCTGGTGCCTTCTGAGGGTGAGGAGGAGGAGTCATGCCCTCGCCTGGCTCCCGGTGGGTGGTGGCAGTCATGCTGTTCCTTCCCTTGTACAAGCATCACCCTGATCTCTGCCTTCATTGTCACATGGTGCTGTCCCTGCGTCCACCTCTGTGTCCATATTTCCCCTTTTTATAAGGACACCGCTCATTGGATTAGGGCCTATCTTACTGACCTTGTCTCAGCTAACAACATCTACAGAGTGACCTTATTCCTAAATAAAGTCACATTCTAAGGGACTAGGGCTTAAGACTTCAATGTAAGAATTGGGAGCTGGGGGAATAGAACTCAACCCATAACAGTCTGGATTAGTCCAATGTACCGGGCCAGTCGCTTATATTGGCTACTTAAGTTATTTCTATTACACCATGAACTGTTCTGTGATGAACATCATTATACAGGAATCTTTGCATAATGTTTCCAATTAGTCCTTTAGAAACCGTTTCTTATGGTCCCTGGGAATACCTGTGTTTAAGGCTCTTGATAGCACCTTGCTAGGTAGCTGTTCAGAAAGCAGAGTCGGGGATGCCCACCTGGCCATGCCCAGGCCCCGTGTTTCCATTCACGGGCTGTCCTGAACGCCAGCCTGCCGGGTGCTTGCAGGTACTGTTCTCATTACCACATGCGTGTGTGTGCCTGCCAGCATGGGCACCTGCATTCTTTCTGTCAAGTCTCATTCTTATTCGACTTCTTATCCCTGCCAAAGGAGAGGGAGTCCACAGGTTAACAGCAAAACAGAAACCATAGCTCAAAACGTCTGTTTGGAGCATGTTCCACTGCAACTGCACATGCAAATAAAGATTTCAGAAATACTAGGCTCTCTGGGCATCAGGCATTACATCAATCAGGGCAGTTTCACGCTCAGGGCAGCTTGCCAAGCGAGACCGAGAGAAAGGAGTAAGTTCTCTGGTTTTAGTTCAGTCCACAAAGCCCACAGCAGCCTACCTTCACCCCACTCCTTTGCAAGGCAAGCAAATCATGAGCAGCAGCCACTTTGGGCGGGGGTGGGGACGGGGGGAGCACGGTTCCCAAAACCCATTCATGCAGAGCCAGCCTGACAGCTTCTCTGGGTAGACTGGGAAGGGTGGGGCTGGATAGAGAACTCGGGGAGCAGGACCTCCGAGAACGAGGCAGCAGGGGAGGCCTTAAGCACGAGTACCGGGGGGTATCATGTGGGCGATGAACACAAGCACAGGGCTAGGTGCCGGGGTGCTCCCACTCGGGATGGCGTGGGAAGACAGATTCTTTCCTCAGCACACAAGGGCCAGGCTGCTCGCCAGAGAGCAGGATGCAGGCGAGGATAAATTTAGCTGGCGTTTCAGGGGAAAACATCGATCTCAAGTACAGTGCTGTCTTTTAAAGGCAAGTGAGGGCTGTAGGCTGGTCATTTGGGACAATTCTACTTGAACAGATAAAAGCCCAGCTAAAACAGATGCTGGTCACCCACCAGCTCATCCTGCTGGCAGACCCGAAGGATCTTCCTTTTTGACAGGAGGGCGGCTGGTTTCTGCAAGGGAACGGTGGATGGTCCCCCCTCACCCTGCATTTGTTCCCAAGGAAAGGTGCTGCCGGGTTTTCTGGAAAGATTTTAGGTTTACATTTCCAGCCCCAAATGTTCATCTTCACAAGAAACAATGCCGGCCCAGGCTCCAAGTCTGCTTGGCCGCAGGCCCAGGCTGTTGACATCTGATGGGCAGAGCCCATCCACCGCCGACCCTCCTCCCCCAGTGGTCTGAGCACAGGACATCTGGCAGCTGTAAACAGATTCTTTTTTTAAGCCAGGCGCTTCTGACATTCCCGTGGTATCATGGCATGGTTTCTACCTGGGCAAAGCAGAGGATGTATGTGTACGTCCCAAACAATAGAGCACCTGTCTGAATGATGTTTCTGCAGCTTCCCTTGTCTATCATGCAGCCTCCCTCTGACACTGCTCCCTTGTTTGGAAGGGGAAGAAAGTCCAGTCTGTCAATATTTGGGGCACTAATCATCTGCATTTGGGTGCCAGGGGTCATTGAAAGGCTGAGACGTTTCCAGGAATTCATGGCTCTAAAATCGTGGGGCTGACTGTAAAGGATTTCCAGCAAGGGCATGAAAGAAAGAAACCCAAATCTCAGCCCCGCCCCCGCCTCCCTGAGCATTGTCCATTGTGTCCTGGATTCTTGGGAAGAAATGGTCAATGTACAGTGATGTGAGTCCAAGTTAATAATGAATGTGGAGGAAGGAAAAAGGATGTTCAATATTTAAACATTTCACAGCGCCTCGTTTGTGTTGCCGGTTACTGCCCTCCGCCCGCTTCTTGGCTGGGTTCTGTGGTATCAGGGTCCTTTCTCTAACCCCCCAGCTGGCAGCTGACGCTGAGGCTTTAGATCTTTAGATCGAGAGGGAAACGGAGCGGAGCTTCTCCTGGGCAACCCCACACCAGCAGAATTTCTTCTTTTCTGCTGGCTTTCTGAAAGGAACGGAGATCAGTGAGCAAAGTGGGGTTTTTATGAATCCTGGAGCACTTGTACGGACTTTCTGAGCTTTAGAGTCATATCAGGTTGTCTTCATTTTCTCCACATTTGCTTTTCTGGAGCTCTCCTATTTTAATACACATTTTGTGCTTTGGTTCTTGCCTTTAACAGATAAAAAGGTTTAGCAATGAGACACTGTGGTCATGTTTAAGAAATGTGTACCCACTCAACCTACTAGATACGTTCCTTAAAAGTTGCCTATAATGCAGAATTCTGTGAATCAATTCCTTCTTTCTTCTTGAGACACATTATATAAAAGGAAAAGCATCCCTCTGGGGGGAGGGAAAAACATTTGGCCCCAAGACATAATAAAATCATGCTTAAGGATGCAGCAAACTTTAAAGTCTCTTAGTTAAAGGAAATCAATACTTTTATGATGAAATATTAATACTAAAAAAAAAAAAAGTCAAAACTACAAATGCAGAATAGCCAGGGTGATTTTAACGTCCAACGCATTAGCTTAGCATTTGCAAGGAGGCCCAACAGGAAAGCACATCATGCTAGAGCCCCTTCCAGACGGCTCTCAGGGTCCTTAAGCCCCCTTGTCAGGGCTTTAACATCAAGAAGCCACACACTTCTTCTGAAATGCCAAGGTCATTTCCAAGCACTTTGTTGAAGCAGCTGCCTTTTGGAAATGAAAAGATGAATCCAAGCTGGAGAGAAGAGTGTGCATACGGGGACACACACACAGAAATGGGAACCACACACACACACACACACACACAGAAATGGGAAACACACACACACACACACACACAGAAATGGGAACCAAAAAGGGAGAGCTGGGGAAAGCTACTTGTTTGAATACACCGCTGGCTATTTCCCCTCTCCTCCCTCCATGAATTATTTCCAGTGGAGATCTTTCAGAGACAAATTGCTATGAGGTTGAACTGTATGCATTTGCCATTTTCATGGGGGTCGTGTTTTTTGAATATGAGCGATTTTATATGGTTCCACCTCCTCATCCCACTCTCTAGCCAAAAAACACGAACAAATAGAGCACTGTTGTACGTTCTTGAACCCAAACATAAAAGATTTGAGGTGTCAAGAACAAGAACCCCATTTTCTCATCTACTGTTTTCATAGAAACCTCTTCAACATAGATACTTAAAGTTACTTCAGAAACGCTCTCTTTATTACCTCCAAGAACCTTGAGTTGTAATAGTGAACATGATAAAGAATTTGGCCTTGTGTGGTGTGTTATTCTCTAAAGAGCTGAGCCATTCCCTCTGCCATGTCCCCCCACGTGTAAAGACATGTATAAAAATGAGAATTCCCAGTTTCTACCTCATTGGGCCCAACTTCCAGGTCCCACAAATACCACTTAAGTCATCAGAACTGCTCACCCTAACTGTATGTTTAGGCTAAATCAGCTCCTTCAGTTGTCACAGGTTCTTGAGTTGTGCTTTTGTCACCCCCACTCCCCATTTCACACATGAGAACCTCAGACTTGCGGGTGAGTGGTTCCCTCAAAGCCCAATGAACACCCGGGTGGCCGGACCCCAGGGGAGCTACAGGCCCAGTTAGTTGCTCTGCTCAGGGCTCCTCCCTTGCAGATGACAGCCGTGCATCCAGCCCCCTGCTTGCGTGTGTCCCACAGGTCAGGAAAGACAGAAGCTGACAGTCCTGTCTGCTGGACGACCTCAGCGATGCTTCTGAAGCTTGTCCTGGACCGAGACCCACTGCAGTCATTGTGTGGCCCTGCACACGTCCCCTGATCCAGTCTGGCTCACACAGACCCAGACCACCGCTCCAGGGCTTTTGTAGATGACATGTAGTAAAACGTCATCTCTTGTCAGTCTGGCCTAACCCCAGTCTAGTGAAAACACACAGTGGGAGAGGCTTTGGGGACAGGACCCAGCTGCAGAGCCAGTCCTGGCAAACACCCATGCATGGAACCAGGACCGTGTGTCCGATTCTACTTCGGGAGTATATGAAGTGTGTGTCACATGCACGTGCCTTTTGCAGAAGACCCAGGCTAGCTCCCTGGACCCTTCGTACACCTTGCAGGACATACCTGGCAGGGCGTACGTGTCAGTGTGGGACATGCCATATGGGCCCTGTGGCCTTCCCGCTCCTGGCCTGCAAGCACAGAGCAGGCTGATGAGATGAGAGACTTGCTGGAAGAGGCAGGCGATCCCTGGGCCCGTGGGAACCTCAGTGCGTCATCCTTTGCAAGCAGGGCTGTAGCTGACCCACCCCAGCCCTGGCCAGTAGTTCCAGGTTCAGCCCCCTTAGGCCCTGGGGCCAGAGGAGTCCGGGGTCGCGACCTCCCTCCCTGTGGGTGGAAGTATGCAACCGCTGCCAGCTGCCTAACCGCCTCCCTCTTGCTGCTCTTTCAGCCCTGTTCACTGCCTTAGTAGAGGGGCAGCCCAGACAGCCACAGACGGGCTTTCTAGTGCCTTTGCTGAGAGGCTGTTGTGGAGCTCTCTGCTTACTAATGTACAGACGGTAATGCCACTGGAGGAGGGCAGGGCTGGGCGAGCCAGGGGCCCTGTCCTTGGGAACAGAGCCCACGTCCTGACAAGCTTCCGTTTTAAAAACCCAGAGTGAGGTTGTGCCACTGTACAAGGTCTAGCCCGCACATGCCCACAGGCTGGCCGACCCTCCGGGGCCTGCAGGGCGCTCATGTCCGCAAAGGGATGCCCGGATGCCCCCCTGCAGCCAAAGGGACAGTGAGGCCTGGGATCTCAACCCTGGGTGGCAGTCCACTCAGGCAGGCTTCACGCCGTAGCACGAACACATTGAAGGGCTAAGTTGGGGAAGAGATGGCACAAAGAGAAAGCAAGATACTGAAAGACTGTTTTCTTTTCTGCAGGTTTTCAAGTATAGTCTTTAAAGAGGATTTATCCATGGATAAAGAGCGATAGGCATAAAAGATTCTGCAAGTTCCCAGCTATTTTTATATGTTGGACATGTTATCCCTTTAAAAAGCAACCAGCAATAAAAGTCTTTAAGCATTTTGAGGTGCAGCCAGTCAATGTTCTAAGGGGTCGCCTGTGGTACGATTGCTTGCTCCCTTCCCAGATGCCTGATTTGCAAATCTGCCCCCTGGGCTGGACAGAAAGTGCACACAAAGAAAATCAGAAATCACACGGGGTGACCACGGGACGCACGACCCTGAAATAGTAACTCGTGTGTGGCTCACTAAAGGGAGGTTGGAAAGATGGTCCTGACGTGGGAGCTGAGTCTTCTTCTATCTTCTCTTACACCTCAGAGTCCTTGTGGGAGTGTGGGGACTGTGGCGACCTTCGTTGCCACTCTGAACCTGGCACCCGTGTAGGTAGGTTCCTTTATCTTTGTGCCAGTTTCTTAGGTGCCCTGGGTGAGTACACACACCTCCCCTGGCCCAGTGGGTGCACTGTCATTGGACTTGGCTCTAACCCCTACTTCCTCAGCTCCCTTCCCCCGACACATCCAAGAGCTCTTTGGCTTTTCTGGTGTGGCCCCCAGCCCCCGCCAGCCTCATGTTCCCCGGGACGGTGGGAGGAACCAGCCTCTTGTGTCAGAAGTGTGGATGAGGACACTGCAGGCTGCAGTCTGTCTAGAGCCACCAGCAGACTGACGTCCCAAACTCAGCCCCATACCACCCGCTCCTCTCTCCCCTAGGGACCCAGCAGACTGTGCTGGGGGGTTCCTAACGGGCAGAGCCGAGGGAGGGGCCTGAGAGGGGAGGAGTGAGGCCACGGCCACACTTGCTGTCTTCGGTTTTGTGCGCGAGGTCACCAGGCCGATTGATTTCTTCCTGTTTCCCAGCATTGAGGGGTGGTGGGAAAATGTGAACATTACATGGTGGAAACCTGAGCCGAGGCCGAGCGGAATGCATCTGCTAATGGAAGGCAGGCTCGGGGCAGGGCACCCTCGCCCCCGCACGGCTCTCGCTGAAATGCCTGGGTTGCTTGTCCTGAATCTGTCCTTGGTGAGTTTTATTTTATGCTTTTCAGTGTAGAACAAGCATAAATAAATGCCCCTTTTCCCCCTTAGGGGAGATAGCTCTCCCCTCCAAATCTTAGAGCTTTCTTCTAAAAGAGGTCTCTTGAAAACTGGACTTCTCTGTAGCACATTTGTCGGAGATGTAAATGGCTTAGGGTCATGGACTGCAGCCTCAGTAGCCCCACCACGTGTCAGGAGCTCGGGAAAGGTGGCCGGGTGTGGGACACCCAGGTCTCAGCCTGGGACAGAGGCTGTGGCTGACGGCCCACATCAACATGGGATGCACTTAGTCTGGCTTCCCTGGGGTTGCCTCCTTCTTGTTTAAAAATAGGAATGTGAAATAAGTTGTCCATGCTATTAAAAATCAGGAGGTTTTACATAAAAAATCCAGATACCCACCTTTTCTTGAAGCCCAGGGAACTGTGGCCACACTGAGGTCCCTGGTCTCAGGTAGCAGCAGTCAGGAGAGGCCGGGAATCTGTACTTCCCAGTTTTCTCCAGTCTCCACCAGTCCCTGTTGTCTCCCTGACACAAAGGCTGAATGTGCCATGTCACAATCAAATAAGGGGAAACTGATGAGAGATGGGAGGACTGTCAGCCATTCACGCCAGCCCCATCCTCATCCATCCCTGTGGTTCTCTAGCTTGTGGCCCGTAGGCTGAAGCCTCTGAGGTACCCACTCGCCAAGTCTGTGATTTACCCGTCCGAAGGCACCGTGCAACCAAGGGGGTTCCATTTTCATCTCGTGTAGAAATTAGTTTCACTGTTGAGGAAAAAGGGTCTTGTGATATGACAGGATCTTTCTAGAATGAGGCCCTATCTCCATTCAGACAGATCACTTTTCAGGGACGCTGTCTTTGGGGACGTTGTCCGGGATAGTGTCACAGGACAGGAACCTTGCGCATAAACTGTAATGGCTCAGAGCCAGGTCACCTGGGGCAGCTTTCCTTGAGGTCTTGACTCCCAGGAAGTACAGGGCCAAGCAGTAACATCAGCTAGAAGTCCTCCAGTGTCACTCTGTACTTTCCACCTTTCACATTTGGACACTCGTCACTTAGTTTGTGTTTGGTGGTATTTAGTACTGAGCATCCATGGCATCTGGGTTTGGGTTTTTAAGTACAAGCCACTTCGAACCCCTCCTGGAACCTGGTGATACAGAAGAGCATCTGTAGGGGATGAGGCTGTGGGGGAAGGTTCACACCGTTTAGGAAAGTGTAGAATTCCTGAAATGAATGGCAAGCCAACTGGAGTCCTCCCACTTCTGCTCCCTGAGAGGTCCCTGTGGGATCTCCCATATGCTTGGGCAGTTTTCACATCTTCCTTTTTAACCTGGATGCACAGAGGAGTTACAGTCTGCCAGACAGCACAAGCTCATGGCAGGCTATGAGGGTCAGCTGTGGCCTGCCTGCTCCTCCGAGACTTAGGAAAGCAGTGGTCCCCGTCCCTACTCATTCTGTAGCCAGTACACATGCCAGAGTCTTCAGTCTCTGGTGGCCCACAGTGTTTCCAGGTCTTGGCCTTCGTGCATAATGTCTGCTTGACCTGGTGTGAACCCAGACGAAACTCGGTTCCTTCCCTGGTTTCCGCCAGAAACAAGCTACTTGCACCACATCAGGAAAGAGTTGAAGGGGCATTTCCTACAGATTTGAGGGGTCATGGGAAAGTCACATCCCCATCTCAGTGCCTCTTCCCCACTTTCTCCTCACCCCACTACTCCTAGATTTCCCCTAGGAGCTGAAGGCAGCCCTCCCCACTCCGGAAGCCCTGGGATCAGTCAGTCCCTTGGCCCTATGGAGCTCAGGTCATATCCCTACATTAGCAAAGCTTTTCACAACTGTCAGTTAAGATTAGGTTCAACTGCATAGTAAAGAAACCCAAAAGAGTTTATTTCCCTCTCAAGTAATGGATTAAAGTACCCAAGAACTCCACAAAGGCATCACAGATCCAACCTCCTTCCTGCTCAATGTTCTGCCACCTCAATGCTCCCTAACATGTGATTCATCCTCATGGTCCAAGGTAGCTGCTGGAGTTCCAGCCATCACACCCATGTTTCAGGAAGCAGAATGGAAAAAGGCATACCTTTCTTTTTTTAAGAAGCCTTCCTGGAAATCCAGCACACCACTTTCATAGTCACATGGCCATGCCTAGCAGCCAGGTTCTATAACTACAGAGTGGGTACTGGGGGACAGCTCACAATATCAGAAACACTGTCCAGAATCCTCTTGACCCCAGAGGATTCCAGGTGCTCGCTGGGAAAGTAATGATAGTCAATTGCATAAAATAGCAAAGCATCTTTGTACTCAAGTTTCTTAGGCCCTCCTGGGGCAGGCCAACTCCTACAGAGCTGACGACACCCCAGGGTGGACAAGGCCAGCTGTGGGAGAACAGGGGAGAGAACAGTCAATCCCTGCAGCTGTGGAAACTGAAAAGAGGCAAGAGGGAATTCCTGACTGAGGGAACAACCCAGCCGAGGCAGAGAGAATGTGGATCTTGTCATGCAATCCGAGGACCCGCCCACCTAGGTTGTAAAAGGCAGCATGGACGTGTGCTCCCTGTGGTTCTGGGGGGTAGGGTTTGAGGAGGGAGCTGACCAGAAAGGTCTCCGGGTGTTGGAACTTCCTTGAGTCCCGTGGATTTGTCCAAGCATCTAAGAATAAATGGCAGAGATTAACAACTGAAGCGCCTAGGGGTGGGGAGGAACCAGCTCACTCCTTCCAGTTGCTGCCACGTGGGAATGGGGCCAGATCGTTCTATTTTGTAAGAAGCCAGAAATCCGGACACGTGTGTAGAGCCTTCCAGTGTGTAAATGGTGGTACCTAAAACAGACAGACACAAACGTATCACCTCTGGGGCTCCCGTGGCCAGCTCTGCACCCCGTCACATGCTCATGGCTCTCCCTGGGGAAAGCGCTAGTGGGTGCACGGTCCAGAGAGAAAGGGTGTGGACACGGTAGATTCAGGGTGTGCTTTTAAGGGCCTTCTCATAGACTTCAGATCAGATTCTGATTTATAGGTAAAAAGAAAGCTATTGGCCGTTTAAGCCAAGAGATCCTCACTAGTAGAGGTGAGGGTGCTTGTCCAAGGTCACAAAGCCATTTGGGCAGAGTTAGGACTCGAACTTGGGGATCTGACTCCCCGCCCAGTGCTTTCTTTATCAGGGGACCTAAAGCAGAAGGCTGACCTTTTTGGTGTAGTTTTGTACTTGACTAATGCCAGAGACTCAATCATGAGCTCATCTTCCTAGAATAATAGGCAGAATGGGGCCAGAGGGCAGTGGGAAGACCCAGCCTGCCCCCAGGAAACCCGGGCTCCTGAAAAGCCAGGGACATGGTTTGCCATTGGTGCAGCTCCACCTGCTTCTAGCCCCAGGTTTGGGGAGGTTCTCAGTGAGTCTAGGGGAGAACAAATCCCAGGGGCATGTTAGGGACCCGGGAGTTGAGTCTGTTTAGCTTGTGTCCCTTCCTTCAGCCTCCCTTCTTTTCCTGCTTTAAAATAATACTCATAGTAGGAATCTCAGAAGAGTCAGGCAAGCCCAGAAAATAAAAATAAAACTCCCCATAATTAAACCACCGGGCTCTCCTACGACTTCAGCTCCAATCTCTCCAAGTCTGTCTGTTCTGCTCCATACAAGGAAGGAGGCAGAGCCTGCATTTTATTGGGATTTTTTTTGTTTTTGTATTTTTACGACACTGCGAGCCTGTGGGACATGCTTTTTTTTTTTTAACCTTTCTTCATGCCTTATACCTCGAGCATTTCCCTCTACACTATATCTTCTTCTATAGCAGCACTTTCATCGGTAGCAGAGGATCTCATCATCTAGATATAAGAGGACTCGTTTGGCCTTTCCCTAGTTGTTGGACATTCTATTTGTCTCCTGTTCCCTGTTACACACAGCAGTGCTTTGAACACCCACGTAGTTTATGCTGTGGACCCACCCACAGTGCCTTCTGCAGCCGAAATTTCTAGATGTGGAATCAGTCAGGTGGAGTGAAAATCCACACAGCCTTTGATACACATTTCGTGGGCTGTTCTTGGGACATACTCAGGGAGGCCAAGCACTTTATCTGCTGGAGAAGACCGCGGGGAGGTCTTTGCCTGTGCCCCCGTGCCGTGACCTCTGGCTCGTTGGCGTGTGTACAAGTACTGCACACAGCACAGGCGGACAGGTGCTGTGGTGGTCACGGGCCCTGTCCCAAGTTCTCTCCAGGGACCTCCTGGCCCTCGGACACATCAGACTGACTCGGAGTGGTCACCACATCAATTTGGGAAGGAGCCCCTTGAAATGACAGGGGGAGTCTGGGCACCTAGCAAAAAGAAAAAAAAAACACCACATTGTTGAGCCTTCCTGGGTTCCCAGTGCCACGGGAGAGGGGAGAGGAGGATAGAAAGGTGGGGAAGAAGGGAGGTGGGTTTTAGTAACAGAGACATGTTCAATCTCCTCTGCTCGGCAGACCCTGCAGAGGGGCCGTATCAGAGGCTGGTGATTGTTTGTTTCTATTTAACTCCTAGTACATACGAAAGGTGTGCAGTATGTATTGCCAGCCTGTGGGTTGACCCCCAATCCAGTTCCAAAACGAAGGAACTTTAGCAGCCCTACTACAGATCTTGTCTGCTCCCCCCAAGCCCCACCCAGGATGTCTTACGGTAATAAGCCAGGGTTTTAAAGCATGTGAGAGAGAAGACATGTGTCAGGAGGAGTGTGTGACCACCTTGAGCCCCATCATTCATCCATTCAGGTGGAGGTGCTTTCAGGAGGGTAAGAGGCCTAGTCCTAGCACGGTTCCCACACTCACAAGCCCCTCTATCCGTGGCTCTGATAAACATGCAGCTCGGGCAAAGCCGTCTTGACATTTTGATTTGTTGGGAGGCAAGTAAACAACTTGTGAACTTGGGGGTTTACCACTTGGAGTGATTAAGAAGTGAGCAGCTATAAAGCTGGTTCTGTGGGGGCTGTGGCTGATCGCCCCTGGGGAGCTTCCTGTCTGGTGCTTGGATCTGTCTCTGTCATCGTTCATCTGAGCTCCCCCCCCACACACACACACACACACGCCGTATATCATACACAAACATGCAACACGCACACAGACACATGCTGTATGTCACGCACATGCCGTATATCACACAGTGACTCTGAGAACGCCAGCCCGTTAATCCTGCTCTTCCCTTGGCAAGCAGACCTCCGTGGTGGGTGGGGGCAGGGCCTATCATCCTCCACAAAAGAGGAGCCGGTGAATTTACCCTCCAAGCTCCCACCAGGCCACACATCGGCCACCATTGCATCACCCCAAACCAGGAGGGCCTGGCTGGGAGTATCAATAGAGACACCCCAAAAATGATTTCACACAAACATGAGGACAAAAGAGGCCCTCCGCGGTGGCCAGGTGTGGGTCCCACTAAGTCCTAAGGGGGCCCAGAGCAGCAGACCCCCTGCATATACAACACTCCCCTCAGCCCACCCCACCGTGAGTGAAGGGAAGGGTCTCGGGAAATGCAGACTTACCCAGGGCCCCAAGCCTGGCGGGTGAGCCGGTCCAACGAGCTTGGGGCAGGCAGGGTAAGAGCTCTGGTGAAAAGCTGCCAGTGACAGCCGGGCGCCGCACATGATGACACTTCTGTCAACAATGGTGGCCCCATAGATTATAAAGGAGCTGAGAAATTCCTGTCACCTAGTGACAGTCATAGCTGTCATAGTTTGTCACGCACGGATCTGTGGTGATGCTGGTGTAAACAAACCTACTGTGCCGCCTGCCGTAGAGAGTGTGTACGGGGCGGCCAGGACAGGTCAGCAGGTTGAGCGCTCGCCTGGCAGTCGTGAGGTCCAGGGTTGGATTCCCCTCCCCGGCCCCTGCAAACCCATAGGCTGAACTGCGGCACAACCAGTAACCTCCAGATGGCAGTGAAGGGTCTCGCCTCCCATGCGGGAGGCCCCCAGTTCAGGTCCCACCCTGCGCGGCCCCACACCCACCTGTGTGGACTGAAACCAAGTCCCAACTCATGACGTGCAACGATGGAGACTGCTCTGGGCCCTCCCCCTTCTCTCTCGCTGACCTTCTCCCAAACAATAAATCTAAAAAAAAAGTAATTATGTACAGTACGTAATACTTGATGATAAACGATTACGTTACTATACTTTACTTTTTATTGTTACTTTAGAGCGTGTGCTCTTTCTGCTCGTATATAAAGTCTGCCGTAAAGAAAGCAGTGTCCCCTGTCACACGGGCAAGAGCTTCACTCACCTCACGTCCCCACATCTCTTGACCGTGTCATCCTCTCTTGTGCTTGACTTCGTCTTGTCTGTACAGGGACATGCCACAGCGCCAGCGTGTGTCGCGGGCCACCCCACCCAGGTCCGCATGAGCGCACTCGGTGACACTCACCTCATGGCGAAGTCGCCTGATGACTCGTTTCCCAGAATGCATCCCCGTCGGGTTTCACGCAGCCCACAGCGCAACTCCGGGTTTGGAGATGGGGCGGCCCCTTTCTGGGGTGTGCAGCCTTCCCCGCACTGGGGAGTGGACCAGCCCCACGTTCTGGACTTACTCAGACCTGGGCAAACCCATCTTCACCGTGGAGAAGCGCCGGAGCACAGGCCCGGTGTTGTTCCCCAGCTGCTACCTGGGGCACCTCTTCTCATCACCCACTGTAGTGGGGCTACAAGGAGAGTGTCCCTCAAACGCCTGCACAGGGCTTGGCGCGTGGTGAGAGCAGCGTGTTCTGCGCGAGCCCACGCAAGCCCCTCCTGCCGTGGGTACGTGCCCTCTGCAGGCCGCGATCAACATCTGTGCTTTCCAGAGTGTGCATCTCTAAAGTTTGGGCTACAGCTGATTTTATTCACTGAATCCACAAAAGCTCCCATTGAGCAAAGGAAAAGCCTTGTTGATGATCCCGGAGCCTGTGTAGACCATGGGGTTCCTGCTTCAACCCCTGGGAACGGGGCAGGATCATGGTCAGGGTGCTCTATGGAGCCTCTACTTTCTTCCCATAATGCAGAGGCAGCAGCACCTTGGGGAGCGTGGGGACAACTCCTCCTTCCAGTGGAGAGCGGGGACCTCAGCCCCCCGGGTCCGTCAAACCTCTGCACTGTCTGAGTGCACGCAGCCGAGCCAGCCCCCAACACCACCCGCACTCCCTGACCTCACCCAGTCCAGCTCCCGCTGACACATCTTCCAGAAGGTTCTGCAGGACCTGACCTCCCGCTTCTCAGAACTCAGGAAGGTGGCAGGGTGTTGAGTAGGAGCCAGCCTGGCAAACTGTGGCCCGCTGGCTGGTCGATAAAGCTTTACGGGCACAGCCATGGTCCTTGGCTGGCCTACTGCCCACGGCTGCTTCTGAGCCACACCAGCAGCGTGCGGTAGTTGTACAGGAGCCGCGTGGCCTGCGGAGCCTGGAACACTTTACTCTCGGGCTCTGACTGCGCGGGGTTTGGGATGGAGCAGGGCTCTGGCACGCTGGCTGCCTGCCCCCCTTGAACCCCGGAAATGTGTCCGGGTCAGCCCCGTGACCCGTGGGGTCCACTCCTTCTGGGGAGCTGACCCTGACTTTCAAGGATCTTCAGGGACATTGATACTGCAGCCCTGTAGGGACCCCCACACAGTGGGGACAGGCGGCACCCCTTCTGCCGGGCCGGCCCGTCTCCTGCCGCTCAGTCGCGTCACCCCTGTCTTGCAGGCTTTGCCGTGGCCCAGTGCATGAACCAGCACAGCTCGCTGTCCCTGTCCTCACCATCACCGTCTGCCAGCGGGAGCCCTGGCGGCAGCGGAAGCACCAGCCACTGCGACTCCGGAGGTGCCAGCTCGTCGTCCACCCCGTCGGTTGCCCAGAGCCCGTCAGGTACTAGCCACGTGACACAGTGCGGGAGGGACGATGAGGAACGCTGTGACCCCTCGAAGTCTCAGGTGTCGCAAGGAGGGCGCTCCCAGACGCCATTGTCTGAAGCCTGGGAGAGAACCGTGTCCCTGCTCACTTCTTTTTCCTCCCTAACACACCAGTATCCTCTCTGTTGGGTGCAGTCCCACGTCTGCGGCCGTGGCTGCACCCAGCCGCCCTTTGGAGAGTCTGTCGGGACGTGTTCAGGTCGTAGCTTGCCCTCGTACACAGAGCGACTGCGTGAGCAGGACGTGCGAGTGGGTGTCACCCCCACCCTGTGTTCTCAGCTGCCGGGAGCCCCTTACTCTCTGGTGTAACAACACCAGCTTGTTTCCTGAACAGCATGGCCCCAAACGCAGCCAGAGGAGCAGGGCCCGAGCGGGGATGATGGCGGTGACCTTGAGACTATGTGCTCATTTGCACCCCAGCTACCTGACCTTGTGGGTCTGCAGGGCCCCCTGATGGCAATGGTCTGCCTGCCTTCCCCCCCCCGCCCCCAAAATCTGGGGACCCTCAGTGTTCTTCAATGTTCCTGCAAAGTCCCATCTGGAGCCCTTGCCCATCACATTTCAGGGGCGCCTGGCAATGGATCTATGGGTCATAACAAAAGCAAGGTGCCCCAGGTGCCAAGGAGACTGCGGGCCCCTGGCCACTGTGCCCCAAGCTCCAGAGGCAGAGACCTCCCTGAGTGCTCACACCTCTGGAGTTTCCCTCTTCGGCAGTTCCCAGCCAAGGGTTACGCCAGCCGGTCTCCCTGCCTGTGGCCCAGGGCCCACAGCCTGCCTGCACCCTGCCCTCCGCCCATAGCATCCGTTACCTCTGTCTCCTGGTGACCTTCGCAAGGCCCAGGCAGCAAGGTCACCCGCCAGCCGCCTCCCTCAGGCCCTCTTGCACTAGGCACCTGCTCCTCACCCTGTCCCAGCTCGGGGATGGGGACCCGCACTCTCTGCACTATTCTTAAGGTCTCTGCACAGCTGCACAGTTGCACTGACATTTCCGGGCACAGTGCTGGGAAATCCAGACAGAGCTCCCTCCACCAGCCAGGCTCAGCCCGGGCCTCCCTCTGCAGCCTGCTCCAGGCCTGCTCAGGGCGCCGAAGTGCAGGGCTGTGTGTTTGTGTTCTCGTGCGTGCACATCGCTGCATCTGTGTTTGCGCACCCCCACACTGTCTACTCACAATTGCATTTTGTGTGCAAGGTCTCTTCCCCGTGTCACCATGCTCCCCTTCCCTACATTTTTAAGGAGGCACCGCTCATCACTGAATGAACAAATGAGCTGTGCCCTTCGTGGCCTAAAACGGAAACCAGCCCCGAGCCCTGTGGGCCCACCCTCACCACCCCCTGCACACAGTGCCCAGGACATGTCTTCTTGTCTCAGAAACGCAGGAGCTGTCGGGTAGCCAGGCCCCACCGAGGTGCCTGCTCCTGCTCTGTGTGTCCCCGGCAGGCCTGCGGAGGCCAGTGTGTGAGTCCCCGTTTTCACGCTGCCTGCCAGCAAAAGCCTGAGGCCCCGCCGGCCTGTCCGAATCCCTGCAGATGCTGACCATAGCTCCCGGCCCCGGGGACCGGCTGGCCTGTCGGGCAGCTTAGGCTTCCCTCTTAGCTGAGGACCCAGCTGTTGATTCCTAGAGAGAGCATCAGAGCACACGAGCTCCTCCCTGTCAAGGTGCCCAGCCACAGGGCCCAGCTCTGACCCCAGGCCCCGGAGCTGTGGTGGCAGGTCCCCGGGAGGACCACCATTCACTGGCCTCTCGATGCTAAACTTCCAGACCATCCCTGAGCCTCCCCGGTTCATCCAGAGGACGGCACCTGGGGTTTCCACGTTCCCTGTAGGAGCAGGTCTACCCAGATGGTGCCAACTTCTGCCTGGCACCTTCCCAAGCCATGCTGGGTGGGAAGCCGGGTTGGGGGGCAGATTTTATTGGGCAGGGGCCCTTCAGCCAGTTTCCTGGTTCGCTGGCATCTGGAGTGGGGGCCCAGTGGTCAGGCGTCTGGTTTGGACAGGCTGGCCCTGTGCTGTCTGCCCAGCACACCCTCCACCCACGGGGCCTGGCCACAGTCTGCCCGAAGGCCGGCCAGGCGGCACGGTGGGCCAGGGCCTCTCCTGGCAGCCCAGCCAAGGGGCCGCTCGTCCCCATAGCGGTTTTTGAGGGCTCAGTGCTGAATCAGGAGCATTCCCACCCCCGTGTTTCCGGAGCCTCGGAGCCCAGGAAGCCCCCAGTGTGGAGAGCAGCTACCTAGCTCTCTGGGGCCAGAATTAGCCAACTCCAGGGACTTCTTAGTCCTGGAGCCACACTTTGCCCGGTCAGGTGCTGGACTGGAAAGCACATGGGAGAGGCCATCCACTGGGGACAAGACAGGCCCTGGGGTCCACATCTCTGCTCCATGGTTTTGAAGCCTGGGGTATCCGGAAAGCCAGGGGTGGTCCTCACACGAGCTGAACAAGGACTGTCTGAAAAAAATCCAGCCATAAATGCCTGTGTTTTTCGCGTCACGTAGTGGGACACTTTCTAGACAGCCCTCGTGTATATAGCGTGGGACCCGCCACACAGCACACCAGTAGACACCCCCCCCAAACCCTGTCCCCCAAACCCGAGCCCCCCCATGTGGCAGACAGCATGCTAGGAAGCACCTCACAGACACCCCCGCGTTGAATCCCTCCTCATATCGCAGTTGAAAACACAGGGACTTAGAAAGGTCTAGCCGCTTGGCCAAGGTGACGCTGCTAGTAAGCAGGGAGCCCGGCTGTGAGCCCGAGCCCGGCAGCTCCAGAGCCCAGGGCAGCATCACTGGGGTCCCTCGGCTGGCCGTGGGGGCCTCCAAGGGGTGTCCCGAGATCTGGGCCCCGGCTCGGGTTAGCCCATGAGGTGCTGTGTCCTAACAATGTGCACAGTTGCCCCGGGGAACTGCAGTCCAGGCAGCAAACCTGGTAGTCCCCCCAAATCAGCAGCCAAGTGGACCCCAGACCACCACACCTCCTCTGTCAGCCCAAATGGGTTCATCCCCAAATAAGGGCATGAAACCGTTCTGATGCCCCGTTGTGTTTCCGCCTCTACCCTCTGTCCACCCAGGGGACCTTGACTTTCCTGGGTTAGGAAGAGCCCCGGGTTTATCCCCAGTGCAGATCTTCTCTGGGACCTTCAGTCCGAGCGGCTCAGGCTTTGTGGATGTCAGACCTGGTGTCTGGAGGGTCCCTCCCCTGCCCTGGCCCCTCATCCTTCAGACAACCTCAGGTCATCTCTCTTCATCTTTTCTGCTTTGGCCCTGGTACCCCACCGCCACTGTCTTAACTTTTTCTAAACAGACGGGGTTTTGTTGACTCCCTGCCCTCTGCAGACACTAGGGGATACCGGGAGCAAAGCAGGGTGCGCACAGGCTAACAGCGGAGGCCAGGGTCCCTCAGACAGCACACAGATTAGCGTCCAGTTACAAATGACACAGGAAACGTGCAGCTGCCAGAGGGGCCGGAGAATGAGGGGTTAACGAGGCCAGGGCACCGGGATGAAGGCTCTGGTCTCACATGAAAAGGATCCTGGACTCTGGCAGGAGACAAGCTGATTCCTTTTCCCTGTCTCCCTGGGGTCTGCCTTCCAAAGACAGACCAAGGGGTGGTCTGCTTTTGAGAAACAGTCCCCATGCTCATCAGGGCTGAAGCCTGTGACCTAGCCCCTGATGGCAGGGTGGAGGGACCCCTCCAGAGGGGTCACCAGTTGGCCAGTTATGCAGAGATGCCCTCTGTGCTGGGAGCGCCTGCTTCTGAGTCTCCTGTGCACACCGGGGCCAGATCACAGACACTGGGGAAGGGCCTTTCCGGGGACGCTGACCCTCAGATCAGGGCCAAGAGATGCCCCAGATGGAAGGAAAGGCCCACACGGAATTCCCTGGTGGAAAACAGGAATCAAGCAGAGTTGGGGCCGGGGAGTGTGTTTTCATCGTCGGTCCTTTACCTCTTAAAGGTGTGCCGAGGGGACTTGACGGAGATCTCCGAGTCCGTCTGCAGAGAGCCGTGCGCCCTGCACTGGGAGGCGGCCGGGGCCTGGCGCCTCATCGCCCACTCGTCCAGCAGAGCTGCCCTGATGGGCCTCCGCTTGTGCCCCAGTGAGAAAATTACAGGGTTGGCGTCAGCACTTTTCCCCTAAAACACTTTATGGTTTTGAGAAACTGAAATTGCAGAGAACGTATGGCGGGAATGAGAAAATAGACCCAATTTTGAAACCAAATGTAGGTCCCATAGGGGAACTTTAGAAATATTTTCTTAGTTACGCCTGGGCACACATGTCATGATGGATGCACACACGCACGAGCACACTCACTTTCTCACACAGAGTCACTGACACACATGCACCCTCATACGTAAGCTCTGTGTAGGGATTCTGGTAAGAACCCGTCTCCTCCAATCAGAGCTCTGATCCACACTGAGTCCCTTAACCAGCCTCTGTGCCTCCCGGCTCAGACCTGTTGCATTTCACACGTGTGCTGTGTGGGCTCCTTGGAGGAGGAAGGAAAACTGTTTGTTACAAAACAAAGTCAGAGTGAAGGCCAGCCGGCTCTTCCCAAGTTTTCATTCTTAAGGCCCATGGAATTGTGAGCTGTGACCACTGCGACTCTCCTCTCCCCCCCCCCCCCCCCCCCCCCCCCCCCCCCCCCCCCCCCCCCCCCCCCCCCCCGCCCCGTCAAGTTTGCAGAAAGAGGAGTCTGGTTCCTGGTGGCCCAGTGCTGGGAGCCTGGCCGGCTGGGTTCTGCTGTGCTGGGCCCCGGCCCCGTCCTCATCTGCCCCTGAACCCAGAGTCTGAACGTACGACCACCAACCCGGGACACATGGGCCAGCCGAGAGCCACACGGCCCAAGACTGACCCACGTGTCACTGACCTCGGTGACCACAGTGAGGCAGGACTTCTAAGCACATAGACCTGAGTAAGATGTGCTCTCTGTTCTCCGTGGCATTAATTTTTAATAATTGGGTAAAATATACATAACCAAGTACCATTTTAACCACCTTTGAACTTATAGCTCAGCGGCAGGAGGTTCCTTCATTTTGTGGTGTTCTGGGGCCTTAATTTGAAGCTTTGCTGTAATCCCCAGTTTGTCTCAGAGATGAAGGTTCCTTCCTTCCCCTTGAGCTGCTCCTAACATTTTCTGTTTCAGCAGATAAGAACCCACCCCCTGGCGTCTGATCTCTGGTCTTCGTGCTGTGGTTCAGTCTTGGTTTTCAAAGGTTCAGGTCACCAGAGCATCACCTTGAGCATCGCCTCGGGGCTGGGTAGGGGGTCTCGGAGTGCCTCGCCCACCCCAGGCTTCCCGGGCCTCACAGAGCTGGGCTGGGGGCGTTAGCGTGCTGACACTAAGAACCACCGGCCTCATGAGCGGGGTCAGAAGCCTGCCTGTTTCACTAGCTGGCTTGGCTCCCGGCCCCCCAACCACAGCCTTCCTGCCTCAGACTTCCCCAGGGATGCAGGGTTTGCATCCTAACTGCTGGTTTGCTTGGAAACCTGATGGCAGCTTTGGTCCTTCTGTCCCCTGAGTTTTCTCAGCCAACACCCAATGTTGCCGATGATCCACATCTCCTTTCCAACAGGACTGTTGAACCTTCACTGTCTTTACCCCGAGTCCCACAAGCGAACGATTTGGTTCGCAGCTGCCCCGACAGCCCTTGGTCCTAGCGGGGCAGAGTGGGGGGTGTCCTGCCTGCATGGGGTGGGGGGCTGTGCCCCACCTCCTGCGGTCACAGCCCCCGTTTCCTCATGCTTTTGTCGATGCTTCGTGTCCATGCCCACTCTGTGCCCCCTGTCCATGTCACCTTTCTCTGTCTTGTTGTTAAAGGCTTTCTATGATCTGTCGCTGTGTTTCCCTCTAGTCAGGAATGGCAGGAAAGGACGCCGGCGAGTGTTCAGCCTGTCGGAGGCCGACAGTCACGGCGGCCACTGGGTTTAGTGCTTCGAACGGCAGCTGTCACGGCAACTCGGGCACAGTTCATGCAGGCAGGTCTCCTCCGTTAGTGTCCACGCCGCCCCCTCGGCATGCTGCGTTTCCACATCAGCAGGTTCCGCACGGCAAGCCGGGCCTCCCAGGACACCAGGCTATGACCAAGGGCCACCTCCGCTGCCCCCGTGACCAATCCATCAGTTCTCCTGAGCCAGACCCGGGCAGCCTGGAAACGCTGTCCTGCCCTGGGGCACACCAGGCGGGCGGGTGGGAGGCTCTGCACAGGCCCCGGGCCTTCCAGCCACGCCCTCCTCCACCACCCATTCGGCAACAAGGATTGAGTGGTCAACTTGGCAAAGAGCAGCCAAGAAGTCAGCTCTTTTTCTTTTCCTTTTCCCTGGCCTTGCTCAAAGCTAAGTGGTAGATTCAGTCACATTCCAGCCAGAGACCGAAAGTAACTTGTCTCACAGATGCACTGACGGTGTGACTCCTCCGCCCCCCACTTACATTCACTGCCCACACAGAGCGGCGAGGCCGTGTGGGGCCCACTGCTGCCCCTCCCCGCTTCTGTGAGGGTCTCCCACGCGCGCCCTCCCCCCTGGCCGCTGCGCTTGCCCGTCCAGAGCCTTCAGCCCTCTTTCCCGCTTGTGAGGTATTTCCCCGAGCTCTGACCTCTGACTTGCTGTGCTGTTCTTTTCTTCCCCCACGTCACTCAGGCCCCCACCTTTGCCAGAACTGTCACTCGCTTACTAGACCCTGGGACACAATAGTCAGCTTGGCAGGGCCACGGGGAGGCCAGGCATTGACCATGGCAACCCTGAGGCCCAGGACTTCCCCCACTCCAGCCTCTCCCGGGCCCCTGGCCAGGGAGCCAGAATGTTCTCCGAATCCCTCATTTCCGGGCCAAGCCCCAGCTTGTGCCCTTAGATCCCTAAACACCAGCTGCCATAACCTTTGCAGCTCGGCACTTGGCCCGAAAACGTGTCCTCGCTGGATGATTTTTTTCCCTGGTGAAAACCTGGCCGTTTTTTTTTCCCCCTTTGCCTGGCTTAATGTGAAGATCATATTCAGGAAGAAGTTCTTAGTTTAAAAAATAATAATGAAGTTAAAAAAATTTAAAGTAAAGCAATGTTGTAGGTGATGGGTTAGAGGAAGTTATTTTTTTCTTAGTAAAAAAAAATAGAAGTTATTTTTATGGAAGGAAAAAGACTCATTTAATAAAATTGTTGGCTCTTTTCCTGCAAAAGAAACCAGTTTTATGTGTATGGTATTGTTAGTTGATTTGTTTTGTTTTTAATATACAGAGGGCGCCAAAAATGTATACACATGTTAAGAAAGAAAAAAATTATATTAAAATTGTAATGCTCAATATATACCAATAAGAAAAGATGAATACAAATCACGTCTGACTTCTGTGATTACAAGAGGTGCTCCGAGTGGTGACCATCAGCGTCCAGACACTTCCGATGGCGGCAAACTCCTGCTTGAGCCACTCTGACCAAAGTGTCCACTTGTATCGCTGCACAGGCCTTTCCATTGACCACGCTTCTCAAACTCATTACGAATGTGTGCAGTTTTCAGGCGTGTTGGAGGTTCTGTTGCACACTCACACCTCCATTGTCATTGTACTTTCACAACGTTTTTGAATTTCAAACACCACTTCCAAATGGTCTTGCGCTCCTCCAGCGACAGCCATGCTACTGCCACGTTCTTTGTCCTGCCTGTCACCTGGTGACACCAGCATTCATTTGAATAACGCCATCTTTTGAGCAGACATCATACTACGCATAGCTACCGTCATCCAATTCAAACCTCAAAAGTAGTACATAAGTAACAGCTCTTAAAATGTGTATGCATTTTTTTGGCACCCTCACCCGCCCCCCCATGTTTGTTGCCAACTTTCCTGCTTCCTTGATTATTCTCACCAAAAACCCTGTTCAGGGTCAGGGAGAGAGTCTGCCAGCTTTTTGGAATATCTGCCTGCAAACGCAGACGTGAGCAAAGAGGGAACGCTCCCATAGAGCTTTTGAGAAAAGCCTGAAGGAAACGCTTTGCAGCTCTGGAGAACTAGTCCTTTCTAAACTGCCTGCTCAGCAGCTCGGCTCACGTGTGCATCTGTGTGTACGCGTGCTCACAGACACACTCATGCTCACCTAACGCAAGGCAGAGGCCGCCCAAGCAGGTGAGCCCCGCTCTCAGGGAGCCCCTGTCGTGCTGGGTCAGAACCTGACCCGGGCATCGAAACCGGCCCATCACCACAGGCGTCTTCACTGACTAGAGCCCCGTCTCTGTAATGCGAGTGTTGTGTACCCAGCATTCTGGGCTCGAATCACTTTTTGCACAAGTGTCCACAGGGGCCCCAGTGCCAGCCTCCCAGAGCAAGGACACAGTCCCCAAAACCCCACACCGTGGTTGTCTCTTAAAAAATCAAAGTCAAAAGGCCTTATGAAGAAATTACCTGGCACCCTGTGGAGCTCGTCTTGCCTGAGGGTCTGGTGGAAGCAAGACCGGCGTGTGCTTTGGGGGCTCTGTCTGCTGGGCTCCCAGACCCCCTCGCTCCAGCCCATCCTGTGTGCCCTTTGGTTTCATTTCGCTCTTGGTTTGCCCATTCTTTCACTCTGTGTTCAGTTTGCGCTTCTGGTTTGCTTTGGCTTAACCTAGAAGGGGGTGGGAGTGGGGGGGGACCTGAACTAATTGGAACCACGTTGAACATAAGAAAGGCAGCCACCATTCCCAGGCCCCAGATGCGTAGCCCAGCCCGGCGTCATCAGCGCCTTCTGCCCCCATCAAGATCTGCACACGTGAGAATGTGCTTCCCAGGCGAGCCGCCCCAGCCGCCTTAGCGCTGTCCCGTTACTGGCCTGTGACATCCCCGAAGAGGTTTCCCTCCCGGCAGCACAGTGGGTGCTCTGTCCAGGCAGACCTGTCTGTCACCCAATCAAGGACTTTGAGAAGCACCAAAAAGGAAACTGCGGCTCTGAGAATCACTGTGTGAGACAGAGCGTCCCCCGACTTCCTCCTGCTTTCCCCCCTGGGGGAGACGGGAGGGGCCCCGGGCCCTCACAGCCCCCTCTGAGCACTGACGCAGCTCCTACGGAAGGAAGGAGACAAACCACAGTCCAGGGTTTGGGTTTGGGTTTGCAAGTTCAAAAGTTCTGTAGCATTCCTTTTTTTTTTTTTTTTTTTTTTTTTAATATTGCAGGGAGTTCCCTCTAGGGTCAATGTCATGAAATTAGGCTCTGGAAGTGGCGTGAAGCGATAAGCACGCCCAAGCCCATTTCCTCCCTAAACGTCGTCTGCTTATCATGAGGCAGGCGCCGGAGGACTCATACTTACAGCTGCCGGGCCCGGGGCTCCCCCATCCCACTCGTTGTTGTCGCACGAGCCCCCTCCTGTCCCTGCATCACAAGCGAGGGGTAACTCTGGGCCCCGGCAGACGTTCCCCTCGGCCTGGTCAGACTGGGTTTACCAGATTCTGTGGCCCCCAGAGGAGCACAGGGAGTAAGCTGTTCCCTCAAAACTCCCACCTCCCACCCAGATGTCCCTGGGCCTTTGTTCAGGATGGGCGCAGAGGGTGCCCGGGGGAGCAGCATGTTTCAAAGCTAAGTGTCCCTTTGCCCGCCCCCCCGCCCCCCCAGATGACCCCATGACTATGGAACAGCCTCAGCCAGACCTTCCCGGCCAGTTGGTGATCATTGGTGAGACGGAAGCGGACGCCAGGCCTGGCAAGAGCCTGGCGCGGAGCGCGGACGCGGAGACCGTCAGCTTGTCGCCCAGCCTCACCCCTGCCCAGCAGCCCACGATCTCCCTGCTCTGTGAGGACACCGCCGACGCGCTGAGCGTGGAGTCGCTGACCCTCGTCCCCCCGGTCGACCCCCACAGCCTCCATGCCCTCACCAGCCTCCCCCCGCCAGCCGAACAGGGCGCCCTGGACCCGGATGAGGAGGCCACTCACGGGGAGCCCACAGGCCCCGCGGAGCCCTGAGCCGCACCGCGCGGCCTCCCCGTGTGCGTGTGGCCCCGCCAGCAGGGACCCAGTGCCACTGACCCAAAGGACAGACACTCCGGGAGCACCTGCCGTTCTCCAGGGCCCCCCGTGAGCATCTTCACCACCCACGCTGTGCTCCGGGGCGCCCCTGGAACTGCTCTTTCACGTCGCCTCTCTCTGAGAACAGGCTGGGCCTGGTGGAGGAGCCCCAGCCCACGCTGATTCCCGGGGCGGCAGGACCCACCAGCACCGTGGCTGTCATCAGCCCGCCCTCCCGGGGCTCGCAGCTCCGCCACCACCGTCCCCACTGTGCCCGGAACGCGCACACCAGGCCACCTGAGGTAGAAACTTGTACAAAAGCAAACTCCGATAGACATGTCCTTTGGGTATTTGTTTCCGCTTTTGGCAGCTGGTGAAAACATTCATTTTAAAAGCATCTATGTGAAAAAGAAAAAGTCCAAAAAATCCTTAAGGCTAAGGTTTGATGTCATGTAAAAAGTGTAAGATTACTGTTTAAGATTTCATTTTCATTTTCTCTTGAACTTCCCATGGTTTAGAGTTCTCAGTCTGGCTTTCTCCATTTTCTTAAAGTGATTCTTATTTCTTTGTTACTAACTCTGCAGCCTGTGGGATGACAAAGCACCTTCCGGGAAAGTGTAGAGTATTTTTTAAGCAGATTAAGGGACCCACGTATTCTCAGGTACACAGAGCAGAGAGGGCCGTAAGGTTCTCTGCGTGGCAGCCGGGGGGCCTGGTGGTGTTACCTGGAAGGTGTGTCCACGTGGGGACAGTGCAGTCAGCTCCCGGCTCAGGACCCACTCCTCGTCTCTCTGGACTGAAACCAGACAGGACACTTTGCAGCATCACCGTCAGTGGTTGCCTTCTCTGTTTGTCTAAGGAAGACCCACTCGGGGCCGGGTAGGTGTGCCCTCCCAGCCTCCACAGCGGCCGTGATGGAGAGAGAAAGCATGGAAGCCGTCCCCCTCGCCTGCTGCTCCTGCCTCTGTGCAGGAGACACCAGCTCCTGACCTGCTGAGGGTGGACGTCCCAGCTCACGGGGTCCTCCTGGGAGCTCGGGGCTGGTCGCTCTTCCTCTCAGCTGCTGCTGCAGAGACGTGAGCTGGTTTCCATGAGCCACCCCCACCCCAGCTCCTTCTCCCTTTGGGCTGGGCCCCTGGGCGTCAGCTCCCCACCGTGTCCAGTGAAGCCGCGGAGGTGTTCCCGCCTCCCAGGCACAGCCACGCGGCCCTCCCCTCCCACGGGCCAGTGTCCGCCTCCCACAGCTGTCCATGTGCACCGGGGCTGTCAGCACGCCCGAGGGGCTGCGCTCAGTGCTCACCGTCCACCCTGAGAGGACCCGGTCCTCACCGCCCCCTCAATTCAGCCGTCAGCACAGCCTGTAAGGCCGGACCCGAGCCCCCGGAAGGAAACGGCCGTCACAGGGAGGACGGGGCCTGGTGCCCTTGGAGACAGGCCTCTCCCATCGCCAGGAGCCCTCCAGGTAGCTGTGCCCACCCAGCTTCCACCAAGAACAGGCCCCGCTCAGAAAGGAGGCCGCTTAGGCCCTAATTCGGGGGCACCAGTGAAAGGGACAAGCCACGACCGTCAGCAGAGCCAGGTGGGACGGAACAAGGCGGAGGGCGGTCTGTGGGGACAGTGACGCCTGGTCCTCCAGCAGCCGGCCCCCTGCGCTGCCCGGTCCACTGCCTGGATATAGGAGCAGCCGGCCCCCTGCACTGCCCGGTCCACTGCCTGGATATAGGAGCAGCCGGCCCCCTGCGCTGCCCGGTCCACTGCCTGGATATAGGAGCAGCCGGCCCCCTGCGCTGCCCGGTCCACTGCCTGGATATAGGAGCAGCCGGCCCTGGGCCGTGCCCTTGCGGCTTCCAAATGACTCCAGGGCAGCAGGAAAAAGGAGGCGAGTTGCTGCCCAGGTCAGTGGCTCTTCTGTGGGGTCCACCCACGCAAGTGGCCCCAGGCCTCCCTGGGATCGCCAGCCTGCAGTCGGACCCAGGGGCTCCAGGTGGCTGCGTGGTGGCCGAGCCCTGAAGGAGAAGGGTCTTGGGCAGGGGGACCGCATGCCCAGGGGACCTGTGGCAGCAGTGCCCAGACCCCGGGAGCCGAACGCAGCGCAGCCTCTGTTGCTGTGGAATGAAACGCGCAGGTCGGCCGAGCCTCCACCCCACGCCCTGGCCACAGGCAGGCCCCTCCAAGGCTGGGCCCCCTTGCTCCTGAGAAGGAGGGTGCACGTCCTTGTGCTGGGAGATCGGGGGCCTGAAAGGGGGCAAGAGGAGGCTTGGCTCTGACAAAGGCCCCAGTTCACCGGGTCTTGGCAGCAGTGGGCACAGCTCTGTTTCAGGGCACCCCGCAAACCTGACGGGGTAGGGGATACTCCCTGGCTGACCCATCCCGACAGAGCACACTGGGTCTCAGGTCAGCCAGAGAGAGGTAGAGCCCCGATTCTGGGGAGCCTGGAGCAGGGGGCGACCTCTGGGGCCAGCCTTGGCCAGCTCTGCCAGCCCCCCATCTTCTGTGGGGGCTGGAGCCAGTGTCACCCTCCCCAGGTCCACACTGGGCCCCTTGGGGTGCCAACTCAGAGGCAGGGTTGACCACATGAACCCCCAAACCTCAGCTTGGCTGTAGAGAATGTGTCCTTTCCGATTTGAGGACTTAAGCAAGTGAGGGCCCCGCTCCCCAGAGGTGAGACGGAGTGGGGGGTGCTCAGGAGCTCCCCAGGGGGCACAGGGGCCCCCTGGAGCAGATGCCCCACCGGGGAGGGGTGGGCAGGAGGGGCCTCCCACCAGCAGCAGGCTTCTCTGCACCCCTTCCCCCCTTCAAGCCTGCCCTACACCCCGGCGTGACCAGGGACTGGGGTGAGTGGAGAAACGCACCCCTTTACAGACACATACACGAGATGTCTCTGAGGTCTCAAAAAAAAAAAAAAGGCACGGGGTGAACCTATTCTCCTCTTTTCTAGACGCAATAAATAAATCTTTCGTGCATTCATGTTGACACTGGGCATAATAAGCTGTAACTGTTCCTTTGTTCCTGTGAGCTGGAAATATGTAAATATTCTTGTCCCAGGCCAGCGCGGGGCCGGGACAGCTCATGCTTCTGGGACACGGGACGGGTCCAGGGAAGTACCTGCTCTCTCCAGCGTGACTCATGCTTCCCGGGTGCTGCACACCAGGGTGGAAATGAAAACCGGGACTTCCTTGTAAACTGGAACTTGGCAATAAAAGAAAGAGTTACCAGAACTGGGCTGCTGGTTGGTGGCATTGTGGAGGGAAAGCCACAGTCAGCAAAAGGGAAGGTTCTCTGCTGACTGACAGCCGCTCGGTCAGCCGGGCCGGCCAGGCATTCGCCATTCCTAATGGGAAGGTGGGGTCGCTTCCTCCCAGGGCTGGGGAGGCTCAGGTGCAGCAGATTCTATCCAGGTGCCGTGAGCCGGGTCCACGCCCCGCGGGTCTCCATCAGCACCGCACGTGCTGCTCCTGTGGGACGGAGCCATCAGCCCGGCCTGGCAGGACGCTCTGTGCTGGGGCTGCCGCACACTGCTGGGCACGGGGAAGCCAGCAGGGCTCCCCTCCCAGGACGGCGTCCGTGGAGTCCCCGCGGGCCAGGCCCCTTCCAGAGCACACCAGCGTGCACCCGCATGAGCTCTGGAACCCCCCAGAAACGGGTCTCACTGAAACTCCTGACGCTCCAGCCTATGCCTGGCCCTGGAACAGCCGGCCCTCCTGGGCCTTGAGGTAATGTCCAAATTGAGCCCAAAGTGAGCGGGGCATCGTTCCTCGAGGCCCGGGGCCGCCGAGGCGGGGGTCCTGGGTTGAGGTTGGATCCCGCTCTGCTCCGTGGCCTGCTGCCTGCAGCCTCGCCGGTCCCCATGGCAGCGGACACATGCGCACTCCTGCGTCATGACATTAGAAAAGGAGCTGGCTGGAAGGATAGCAGGGAGAAGGTGAAAGACCGGCCACGAGGCGAGGGCCAGATGCTTCTGCCCCTGCACACGTGACACAGGTGCCATGGGCTCAGAGACCCCCACACGGCGCCTGAAGTGCAAGCCCCAGCCTCATGCTCATCACAGTGCCCCCCGAGATGCCAGGCCAAGCGCCCCGGGCTGTTTGCAGGAAGGAGGAGGTGAAGCTGCGGTTCTCTGGCGTGAACGGGTGTCAGAATCCTTTGGAACGCTTGTCCACACTCCAGAACCACGTGCCACCTCAGCCCTGGTCAGTGAGCCCCCCAGGTGGTGCCTGACTGAAGGCCGTGGGCACAGAGGGGCTGCTCAGCGAATGCGTTTTCTCTTCTGCCTCCCGGCTCTGCAGGGAATGCTCGCTCACTCCCGTTAGGAGGCAGAGTCCATGTGGCCGTGCTGGTCGCTTCTCTGTGCTTGGGTTTCCTCATCTGCAAAACAAGGACAGGAGCAGGCCTGCCTCGTGGGTGGTCAGGATGGAGGGAGTTGTGTGAGCAAAGTGCTCAGCTTGGGGCCTAAGACCCCCCCCCCCCCCAGGCAGCTTCCCAACCCTACTCCCGGCCCCAGGCTCAAACCCAGGCGGGGTCCTGTGGCCTGGTTGGTGGCCTTGGGCCAGTCACTTTGAGCATGTGTGCCCACCCTCTGGCTGGAAGTGGCCCGGCGTCTCCCCAGGGGCCCATGCAGGGGTTAGCGAGAGTTTGGGGGTCTGTTCGTGTGTCCTGACAGCACCTCAAAGGTGGGAGGGCAGGTGACAGTGCACGTGACCTCGCGTCCTGCACTCATCAGCCTCTCCCTCCCTGTCCTGCCCCCTGGGCTCTTCCGGGCAGTGGGGGAAAGTCCTCCCTACCTTGGGTGTTTTTCTCCAAAGGAAGGTGGGTCTGAATCACTGAACTGGGAACACGTGGGCCTTCCTGGGAATTTGCTGCAGTGTGAGGATGGGAGGGGGCAGTGGGAGGCCTCCCCTGCTTGGGCCACTGCAGCTCCCACCCCAGAACCTCCCTTCTGCCCCCTCCTCCCCCTGCAGTCCTCCTCCTGAGCCACACACCACCCAGCTCAGCCAGATTTCCCTGCAGACAGTCACACGTGCCCATCTGAGCACGCATGCACTTAACACCTGGACCGTCACTCTTTGACTCACCTTATAAATTCAGGGTACAGTTGATTTTTGAACAACGAGGGGGTTAGGGATGCCAACTCCCCACCCCCTACCCCTTACAGTTGGAAACCTGTGTATAACTTGACTTCCCCAAAACTTTACTAACAGCCTGCTGTTTACCAGAAGCCTGATCAGTAACGTAAGCAGTCAGTTAACATGCATTTTGTAGGTTGTATGTATTATATACTCTATTCTTATAGTAAAGTAAGCTAGAGAAAGGAAAATGTTAGTAAGAAAATCCTAAGGCAGAGAAAATATATTTACAGTATTTTTTTTTTTTAATCTGCAGGTAAGTAGACCCACATCGTTCAAACCCGTGTTGTTCCAGGGTCAGCTATATTTCAGAAGGAGACTTTAAAAAATAATAAAACAGCAGGCCCGTGACCCCCGGGTTGGGTGGAGTGGGTCCCTGCCTCCCTCCTGGCCTCCGGGGTTTGCTGGCGGTCTCTGGCGGTCCACCTGCTGCCTCTGTCTTCCGAAGGCCTCTTCCCTCTGTGTCAGATCTTTCCCTATAAGGACACCAGTCGTGGGCTTGAGGACCCACTCTGATCCAGGGTGGTCTCACCTCGAGATACTTCTTGTTGGTTAGGGGGGGTGGACCTGTCTTTTTAAAGGGGAACGGGGGAGGGGGAGTCACCATTCACTCCACTATACTTGCCAGAAGTGAAAGATACCATAAAGGCAAATACAACAAATACAAATCCATGTCATTAAATTTTAACCCCGTCCCATTACCTACCTGCCCTGGGCTCTGGGCCCAAGGCCCATCCTCCACCTCTTAAAAAAGACCAGGCAGCGTTAGAGACCTGTTCACACCCAACCGGGGCTGATGGGTCCTAAGGGCCCAGCAGAGAGGAGCAGTGGCTTCACACGGGGACTGTTGTTTCCGTGGGTGTCCTTGTGCCCCTTGCGTCGTGGAGGACCGCAGATCAGAGACGCTTGCTGGGACAGTGTGAGGGGGCCCGGCAAGGGAGGGTGCGCGTCTTCCTTCAGCTTTTTATTATCATCATTGAGGTAAATTTCACATAAAATTAACCGCTTTACAGTGAACAATTCAGTGGCTTTAGGTTCATTCACAATGTCGTGCAACCAGCCCCTCTATCTAATTTCCAAGTCATTTTATCAGCCCCAAAGGAAATTCTGGACCCGTGAAGAAGCCACTCCTCATTTCCCGGCCCCTCCCCTCCCCTCTCAGTCTCCATGGATCTGCCTGCTGCGTTTGTCATGCAACGTGTGTGGCCTTTTGTACCCGGCTCACTTCACTTCGCTGGAAGTTGAGGTTCATCCATGGTGGAGCCTGAATCAGAATTGCATTTCTTTGTAAGACTGAATAATGCCCTGCTGTGTGGCTAGACCCATGTGGTGTATCCATTTATCCCAGCAGGCTCTGTGCCAGCTCCAGCTGCCCGGGCGGGGCACCCCCCACCCCCACCCCCCTCACCTACCCGGCAAGTTCCCCAGAACTGCTTGGAACTCGCCCTGTCTCAGTATCTTCCCTTGAACCTGCTTATCTCCTGAGTCTTATTACGCAGGCGTTCCTGTCAATCCGCCTTCGCAGGAACATCCCTTTGGGAGCAGCCTCTGCAAAAACACCTTGGGAATTGCACCTTCTGCTGAAAAAACGGTGACTGCAAAGCCCTACCCCCACCCACACCCACCCCGTCTGCCCTCCGGCCCCCCCCCCGGAGCCCCCCCCCCCCCCCCCCCCCCCCCCCCCCCCCCCCCCCCCCCCCCCCCGGGCCCCCCCCCCCCCCCCCGTGGACCGGGCAGGGAGGTTTCACTTCCCTTATCATTTGAAATCGAACATTCAACAGATGTACCAGGCACTGCAGAGGCAGCATTGAACGTTCAGACCAAACTCCATGCCCCCGGAACCAACCTCCCAGCAGACAGAGAGGTTGTAAAGAAAATAAAAGCGGTCGGTTCTGCAGTGACTAGAAAGGGCTGCATGCATGAGAATGTGCAAATAGAGCCCAGAAAGGGAGAGAAGAAAGGCGCTGCAGTTTTTAACAGGGAGGTCATAGGAGCAAAGACTGGAGGAGGTGAGGGAGGGAGCTTTAGGGATGCCTGGAGTAAGGTGTCCCAGACAGAGGGAGCTGCCTGTGCAAAGGCCCTGGGGCACATTGGAGGGAAAGTGGGGGCTGATACGGCTGGAGAGCAGCTGGAGAAGGTAAGGGTCGGGATGAGCAGCAAGAACATGGGATACGCCAGGGGTTCGGGGAGGTCACGACAGGACTTTCTCTGAGGGACACTGGGAGCCCTGGGAGGACTGTGAGAAGAGGCCATGTCATGAGCTAGGTTTTAACAGGACCAGCCAGACTGCTGCTTGGAGGATATTGTAGAGCAGGGTAAGAGTGGAGGCCAGTTAGGAGGCAGCTGCTGGAAGCCCACTTCACCCATGTGAAGAGGCTCTATTGCTTTGCCCCGAAGGCTCCAACACACATGTGTACAACACACGTGCACACACAACACACATGTATAAATATGCGTTTATACATTTGTCCTTATCACGCACATGTGTGCACACGCACACAGAGCCCTTGAGGCCAAACAGACCCAGATTTGAGCCCTGGGTCCACAACCAACTTTCTGTGTAAAGAGCAAGTGACTTCCCATCTCTAAGCCTGCTTCCCCTCCTGGTAAGTGAAACCTCAGGCGCCTTCCTCCCCAGGTGCCGGTGGGCAAACTTTGGACTTTGCTAACAGGCAGCCCCATAAACAGCCCAGCACAGGGTCCGGCTGCAAGTCTAGGAAGCTCCAGGCTCTGGGGTCACTCACACATCCACCCTGGATGCTTCGGAGTTGTGAGAAGATGATTGTGAGAAATGCGTGTGGGGAAACACATTCCGAGTCTACACGTTCCTCCATAGTCGTCTCTGTCTTCACCAGCTTCTTCCTCATCATCTTCGTTCTCCTTGTCTTCATCATTAGCGTTTGCTAAGCACCACCTACCTCTGCATCAGGCCTAGTGCTAAACACACGGCACAATCCATCTCCTCCAATTCTCTCCGTAGCCTTGTGAGGTGGGTCCTGCAGTGTCCCCACTTCCCAGATGAGGAAACCAAGGCACAGACAGGGTCTGAGACGTGCCCAAGGTCACAGGCCTGGGGGGTGGCGCTGAGACAGATTCCCACCTGCCCAGCCTGCTACACAGCAAGCCACCCTACCCCCACCCCCACCCAGCAGGCTCCGTGGGCGGACTTCCCATGTAGATCCCCCCTGAGATCACTGTGCCTCAGCTGCCTCCGCATGGCTGCTCCATGGAGCAACACGCTCTCCCTCCCCTCGTGCCCTCCCAAAGCGCTTTCCCTTTCCCGACGTCCAGGACGGTCTCTGTTTCCCAGAGCGGGCAGCTGAGGTGGGGAAGAGGCAGGGACTTGGGCCAGTCATATGGGGCAGGATTCGAACCCAGATCCTCTTCCCACGCTTTGTCCATGGAGGGATAGTAGGGGAGGAGGGAGCCCATCCACCCCAGACACCAGGAACCTTCTCAAACCACCTCTACCTTTCTTAAGACCCCCCAGCGGCTCTCTGCATCCCCACTGGGTCCCCACCGAAGGAGATGCCTGCATGTGGTGTGGGGGGCAGGGTTCTCAGAGAACCTGAGATCACAGGAGAGAAAGCAATTCCCTCTTTGCACGCCCTTCAGTCCAGCTAAAGGCAGAAAGTCCCCTCTGCCTGTTTGTCCAACAGCATTTTAAACGTTGGCTCATCTCCCCCCGTTTCTTTACATAAAAAAGGAAGCCCAGCCCCAGTCTTTCCACCTCTGGAGGGAGAACTCGCTGGTATATTTCCGGGGTACTTGTTACCTGCTGCTCACGGCCAGCCTGCCTGGTGTTCCATTTGTGGCAATATTGTGAAATGTGCTTTTAAAATTAGCTTTCAAAGTACCGAGTTTAAAATAAACCCGTTAGCCGCAATGAGAGGTCACCCCACACTTGTTAGGGTGGTTGCTATCAAAATGACTAGAGGCAGCAAGTATTGGTGAGGATGTGGAGAAGAGGGAACCCTCGTGCACTGCTGGGGATGTAAATTGGGGCGGCCACTATGGAAAACAGTATAGCGTTTCCTCAAAAATTAAAAATAGAACTACCGTATGACCCAGAAATTCTACTTCTGAATGTTCATCCGAAGGACATAAAATCACTGTCTCAAAGACATATCTGCACCGCCTCGTGTTCACTGCAGCATTATTTATAAAACCAAGATGTGGAAACAAGCTCGAACGTCTTTGGGCAGATAAATGGGTAGGAAAATGTGCTGTGTCTGCACCGTGAAATATTATTCAGCCATAAAGAGAAGGAAGTCCTGTCACTGGCGACAATATGGAGAGACATGGAAGGCACTGGGCTAAGTGACATAAGCTGGACCGAGAGGGACAAACGCTGCGTGATGTCACTTCTGTGCGGAATCGAAAACAAACTGGGAGGAGAAGAGAGCGGACGTGTGGCTGCCAGCTGGAACGCGGGGCCCTGGCTCAGCCCAGGAGGAGAGGAGGGGGGTGAGGTTCCGGAACCCGGAGAGGATGGCGGGAGCACCCCTCGGGCACAGGTGGCTGGAGTCCTGCTTCTCGGAGGGACACCGGCAGCCCGGGCAGCCTGCTACCAGCAGGCGTGACGTTGCCACTGGTTTGCACCTCTGGGTCGTAATCATAACCCAGCACCTCCCCGCTGCCCTGCCGCCTCCAGCCATCAGCTCCTTCCGTCCCCCGTCCTGTGAGGAGGCCGCTGCCCCATTTCACAGAGGAGGAAACTGAGGCCCAGGGAGATTTGGTCCACGAGGTTTGGTATAAGCACATTACTATGGGGCCTCGCTCCAGCCGTGCCCAGTGGAGCAAGTGGTCCATTGCACAGACGGGCAAACTGAGGGCCACTGAGGGAGGAGAGTGACCTGCCTGAGATCCCAGAGCTGCTCAGGGGGCAGGACCCAGTCCCTCTGCCCTGGACCCCAGCCTCTCACCCCCCTGACCGTAGATCCTCACCAGCAAAATCCGAGTGCCCAGTGCTGTCACCAGCACAGCCTGGCACGTGGAGTGGCTGCGTCACAGTGTCCTTGGCCCGGCCCTGACGCGACGACCAGGGCCTTGCCCACTTCTTTGAAGGAAGCCTCCAGTCAGCCTGTTCCTAGAAGGAAGGGCCACACCCAGTGTTTACCTGCTGGGCACCCGTGCCAGGCGGGCCCTGCCACGTGACCACTTCCGAGGGAGGAGGGAGTGGTCAGGCCGCCTCCCGCAGGCGCCGGGGAGGGACCCCCACCCCCCTCCCGCCCCCACGCCAGGCCGGGCTCTTCCTGCCCTCTCTGCACCTCGGTTTCCTCATCTGATTCATGGACACACTAATTCTTCCTGGAATTGTCCAAATTAAGTCATGTGTGGGGCTGGCAAGACTGTTTCCAGGAGCCCAGCTGTTATCTTCAGGGCCAGCCGTGGGAAGCGATAAGATGTAATCTATAGAACTAATTTTCAAGTACGTATTGATAAGCTGGAGGAGAAGTAAATCCCAGGGGCCAGCAACGAAGAGGGAACTCAAGGCAGGTTGAACTTGACCTAAGGTGGGACCAGGGACTTCCTGCCCACCGGAGGCGGGGTGGGGCATGGCCTTGGGCCGGAACACGAGTGGGAACAGACAACCAGCATGAAGTCGGGGTGCGGAAGGGATGCCTCCCTCTGCCCACCATCCCAGGGACGCAGCCTCGGACCAGGGAGGGCTGAGAAGTCTCTCCTGAGAGCTTGGAGGTCTGAGACTAGCAGGGTGGAGTGGGGCGGGGCATCCGCGTGCAAAGTGGCCTCCAGCCGGCGATGTCCACACGGGCAGGGGCACCAAACCTCCCCACTGCCAATGAGCGCACGTCAGCCTTGGGGCCCACCCGAGCAGTCCCGCCTGCGGTAGGACCCTCAGCTGGGTGGCCTCTCTCAGAGGTGCCATTGCTCTGCCATCCATGTCAGCCTGAAATCTCGGACCCTACCCCACCCAGGCCCCCTCCCCAGCCTCACCCCCCACCCTTCTGACACGCCTCACGGGACTGTGGGGTTTGTTCTAAGGAGATCGAGGACGGGCTCAGTTCGGGGCTGGGGTCCACGAGAGGAGATTCAGAGAGATCCTGTGGCCGTGAGGAGATGACAGACACTGGAAGGCTCTGGAAGTTCTCTGGGAACCCGAGGGGCGGTGCCTGGGGTGGGATGTGGGTTTGGGGACCTTGTGTAGGCTCCGGGGGCCGTTGGCTTCATGAGGCAGATCTCTAAGAGCCGAGCATGAAGGCAGCCACCCGCCTGTGCTGAGTGACAGTGCCCAGCATGGGCCCTGTGCTCACGCATCACAGTCTTCAGGTCGGGGGTTTGGGGGGCCCGGGGGCCAAGACTAAAGGCTGACAGTCACAATTACTCAGCACAGAGCACCTGAGCTGCCCTGGGGTCCCCGCGGCCTGTACAGAGGAGGGGTTCCCAACCCAGCAGGGGAGGCACAGCTGGAGAAGGGACAGTGATATGTTATCTAGAGAGGGGGGCAGGCCTGGTTCAAATCCTGACTCCACGTGGTGGTGCTGAGTTTTCCTGTGCCTCAGTTTCCCCCTCTGGAATGGGGGTCGTCACCCTCCTCCTGGGCACTGGGAGGATGGCAGAAGACACAGGGCTGCCCGGGAGAGGACAGGCCCCAGAGGCTGGCTGCGCTTATTACTAATGAATGAAGGGCTGGACCAGCTCACGAGTCGCCCGCAGGAGCCACCCCCGTGATCAGTGTCAGGCAATGAATGGGCCGGAGAGAGGAGAGAATCAATGAATGAAGCGCTCGGTGCCTGAGCCTCATCCCCGGGGAGGGGAGGAGCCGCGGGCCTTGAGTCAGAACCAGGCCAGGGGTCAGGCGGTGGCACCCCACTATGCATGGGAGTACCTGTGACACCCCACATAATCACTCCTCCAGGACGGCATGCCAAGGAGCCCGGCAGGATTCCCCTGAGTCACGGTTCCTGCAGGCCGGCAACTCAGTGTCCCCCACCCCACCTTCCGCGTCAGCAGACAGTGACTCAGGGCTTTGGGGGGAAAAATAAGAATCAAAGACTCAGCAAGGGGTGTCTGGGCAAGTCCGGAGCTGTGGCAGGGCAGGGAGGGGTTCCTGGCACCCCCATGGGCAAGGCTGGGGAGCTTGGAGACCCCTTGGGGTGAGGTGGGAGTGCCCCCCGGCCCTGGACTGAGCTTTGGGGAGCTGGGATGTCAGCTCACACACAGCTCCACCATCTACTACACTCATAAGTGACAGGAATGACAATGAAGCATGTACGGAGCCAGCACTGTGCCAAGGACTCCTGTCTCTTTCCTTTGGGCCTCATCTGACCCAGCAGAAGGGATGCATCTGGTACAACCCTCCCCGTGACCCACACGCCACCTGCGTTTAACCCGCAGACATTATCATACAGTCTCCTGTGTCGCGCCATCCAGTCATCTCAATAGACCCATTTTGCAGAAAACCAAGGCTCGCAGAGGCTGAGCAGCCTGGAGAGGAGGTTGAGCATGGGGCCGCTGCCTCCTGGGCCTGGGCGGGCCTCGGGGGGATGTGGGGACACAGTGACGGAAACACAGACACCGGGGACGCAGGGCTGCCCTGTGATCCCCACCAGGGGAATTCGGTGCTGAGGATGTGAGCAGTTGGAGGCTTAGGCTGGGGTTTTCTTGACCTCCTGCGGGGCCCTCCCCAAAGTGAGTGTCTACCACCCATCAGCCTCCCACAGTCCCGGACCCTCGCCAAGGGGGTTCACAGAGCCTCCCTGGGGACCCAGGAAGGGGTTTATGCCAATCCACAGCCAGGGGAGTGACGACGGTGGTGCTCCACGCAGACGTGAGCATGGTGTTCTCTCGTAAGGGTGCCTTTCTGCAACGCTGCAAAGCCTGGGCCAGCAGCACCCTGCAACAGGCCTGTGGCCTACCCAGCCCCGGATGGTTCTGGGAAATCAGAGACCAGCCAAACAGGAAGAGCTTCAGGTGCTGTCGGGGACAGGATCGGGGTGGGGGGAGAGGCAGCCCCCCACCCCTAGCAGTTTCTCCCTCTGCCTCCAACTGTGGTCACACAGGAGTGCTTCCCACCCTAGACTTTGAACTCAAGGCTGGGCCAAGTAACGCCACTACCACCCTTTCCCCCACGGGTGAGGAGTCTCCTGTCTGTCTCTGGGGCATTGTGCTCCATTAAGAGCTGCGCAGGGGAAGCCAGGATGGCTCAGCAGGTTGAGCACTTGCTTTGCAGCCCTGGAGTCCAAGGATCGAGTCCCCAGCCCTGGCCTGTGAGGACCCAGAGGCTGAACTGGGGCGTGCTTTCCACGCAGGAGGCCCCCAGCCCAGTTCCTGCCCTGCGCGGCCCCCGCCCACCTGTGTGGAAGGAAACCATGTCAAAAACTGATGACGTACAACTATGGAGACTGCTCTGGGCCCTCCCCCTCCTCTCTGTCTCTCTCTGTCTCTCTCTCTGTCAAAAACAATGAAATAAATCTTGGGGGAAAAAAGAGCTGCACAGTCTCTTAAGGCGTGAGCAGAGGCTGCTCTTTCCCCCACTTTCAGGAAGCCAGGAACAATCAGCAAGGTTGAGTAACTTGTCTCGAGCCACACAGCTCTAGGAAGTGAAGCCAGGATCAGCACATGGAACTCAAGGATTCTGGGCCCTTGTCCTTGTGTCCGCTCACACCTTGGCTGCCTCAAGAAATGTTTGCTGAAACGCCAGACTCGCTTCAGTTCATCACAGTCCCTGGGTACCACGAACCACCACCTGGTCCTTAACATGGTGATTTGGGATGTTGCTCACTTTGGGGCAATTCCGGTGGTATCTCATCATTAAAGGGAAAAAGCAAATTGCAAGCATTTGAAAACCACAAGCCCCTTTTTGTCTGTTTAGAAAGTATTTGCGTAGAAAAAATGACCAGAAGACTGGTGTATGTTGCAAAGCTGGTGGTAGTGGCCCTGTAGAGGGGACAGGGGGTCCCACAGCGACCAGCCCATCCCTCACGGTGCCTCCGAGCTGTCCTGCCTCCTACGTTACAGAGGGTCCCCTCTGATGGGGTCTGAGGACACCAGAGTCAGGGGGTGGTGGCTGTCCAGGAAGGAGGCTCAGGGCCCTGTGGAGGAGGGTACTGAGGCACACTGGGTGCCCGGGCTGGCTTCTCTGCCCCAGAAGATCTCCTCATCCACCCTCGATGACAAACCTGTTAGTCCTGGGGATCAGCTCAGACACCCCCTCCTCCAGGAAGCCTCCCTGGGTGCTCCCACCCAGCACATGCCTTCCAGGCCTTTCTCTGGATTCCTCGTGTGGGACTTAGTGTTTCTGACCTCCACCCCTTGACCCTGACCTCTCCGAGGGCCACAGCTACTGCCACATGGGGCTCATTTCTGTAACCCCAGGACCTCCCACCGGGGCCCTCTTGGGGGGCTCGTGGCCGCCTCACCTGGCTCTTCCCAAGCCCTTTCCACGCTGCACCCCATTTAGCCCTCACCCCGACCCCGGAGGGCAGGGCCCCTGTGCATTCCCATTGTACCGCTGCAGAACCTGAACCCCAAGGCCGCTGAGGAGCTTGCCTGGGTCACGCAGCCAGCAAGCAGCAGAGGTTACTAACCTTCCACCATGTTTCATAAACTAAAGTCCGGTCTCTCTCTCAGGAGCTGCCATGAAGAGGCCGAGACACCGTGACCTCCTAGAGGCGGACGTGAGCTCGGGAGTGGCAGCAGCGAGCACGTCTGTGGCATCATCCCTCAATGTTTCTCCTCCTCACCAACCCTGAGAGGTAGGCACACGCAGCCCCATTGCAGAGATGGGAACACTGAGGTCCGGGCACCGAGGCCACCTGGCTGTGGTGTGGCTGAGCGCCAGCTGGCCCCCAGAGTTCTGGGTTCGGAGCCCAGCTGCACCTCCTGAACGGCATCTGGGAAACCAGCTTCCTGTTCAGAGTCCAGATGGGCTTTCAGGGAAGGAGCTGGGGACACTGGGAAGGGTCGCAGCCAGGGCCACTTCCTGTAGGGGGATCGGCTCCCTGTCATTTCTGGGAACCAGGATACCTCAGGGACAGCGTGGTGTACTTTGACCCCAGTGGAGCACCCAGCTGTCACCGTTGAAGGTCCCCCCACCCCCCATCCCTGTCCTTCCAGAAGGACGCAGCTGGCCTGGCTTGGAGCGTCCCGGTCTGACATCCAGGTGTGCCTGTCCAGCCACCTGTCCGGCCGGGGCTCCTGCCAGCTGTCTGGGCCTGGCGCTGGGGTGGGCAGCCCTGGCCAGGCAGAGCCCTCGCCGATGAGGCAATGTCAGTCCCGGTTCCTGTTACTGTGTCTATGCAAATGGGGGGAAACCAGGGCCTCTCTTGGGGAAAGCTTCCCGGAATGATGGCATTGATTGTCCCGAGAACACTGGCCCTGGGGGCCCCGTCCAGGGGGGAGGGTGTAAATGGCTACGGGCCCTTTCTCTCCGGGTGCAGCGCTGGCTGTGGGAGCCCGCCGGCCGGGCTGCGGCCCTTTCTGGGCCGCTTAGTCCCCTGTCCGGCCCACCTGGCCCGGCCGCCCGTGGGAGCACGCGGGCACAGCCCTCACAGCGTCCCTGCGTGTCCGGCTCACAGCGTGGGGCGCAGGAAGCAGAGGTGGCCTCACTGGCTCTCGGTCCCTGTCCCAGAGATCACCACACTCAATCCCCTCTCTTTACAAATGAGGAAACTGAGGACACCAGACTGGGCCAGGGACTTCCCCAGTCCCTGCCCCTCTCCCACTCACCCCAACACACCCCAGCAGCAGCGCAAACTTCTGCTGGCCTCCGAATTCCTCTTCTGCTCCCTGCTGCCTCTTCAGCCTCCAGTGCCTGCATCAAGGCCTTTGCTCAAAGCTGGGCCCCATAATCAGGCCCCTGGTAGCCTCAGCTCTTGCCCACCCTTGCCTCACACGTACCCTGGGTGAAGCCAGAACTCCTCCCAGGCCCCTCTTGCTCCTAAGCTGTTGCCTCCTCCCAGGATGGCATGTCCTCTACCTTGCTGTCTCCAATGCCTATTCATCCTTCAAGACAGCAGTGCCACCTCCAGGAAGCCTTCCCAGATGCCCCCAGTAGGCCCAGGTGCCTCCTTTGGGCTCCCCTGCCCTCTGTCACGGCATGTGCCACACTGGCATGGCGTTGCTCCCTTAGCACCGGTCTCCTCGCCTGACCCAGGGGCTCCTTGAGGAGCTGCCACCGAGAAGGCAGGGGACATGGGGAAATGCAGACGGACATCGGGCATACGGAGGACACTCAGCCTATAGGGATGTTGATGGGTTGGGCACGGGGTGAGGGGGAAAGAGGTGTCAAGGAGGGAGTGACACAGAAGCTTTGGTCATTTCTGAGCCCTCCACCCTCTGAACCCCCTTCCCACATTTAGGAATCTCACCCCCAGCCCACCACAGGCCTTGGGGTGAGCTAGAACCGCCCCCACCCCAGGAGGAACCCAAGGAAGCCCCATTCACTTTCCCACCCTCCTCTGCTGCCAGGCTGTGGCCATGGGACCGGGCTCAGCCAGTCAGCGGTCCCCGCTCTGGAATTGAATTAGGAGCTGGTCCAACCAAGGATCTATCTGGAGAGGTCTTTCTGGGGGAGACTCAGAAGCATCACGTTCCTGAGGTCTCTGCACAGAACTGGAGTTGGCTCTCGCCTCCTACCTTCTGCCTCCTTTTTCCTGGGGCCCTCCTGACTTCCTGGGGGTTCAGTGAGGACCCCAATATCTGTTCAGTATGTTCTTTTTTCTGTTTAAATAACCCACAGCCGGGTTCTATTGTTTGTCACTAAGAACCCAGAAGGCTTCTCTGGGGGAGCCCCCCTGGAATTAACCTTGGGGGAGAAGTCAGTGTTGATAGGAAGGACAGGAAGTATATTCAAGGAGCAGTGAACCGCTGGCCAGGGTCAAGGTCAGGCTTCAGGGCGGCACAGGGAACATTGGGGATGGCCTCTCCCCACTGGGTTTGGAGGTTCAGGATGGAGGATGAGGTTGAAGATGCTGACAGGGATCAGATCCAAGAAGGCCCCACATGCCAAGTTAAGGGCAAGTTTGGATGCTACTTGCAGGCTGTGGGGACCGAGGGCCATGCTTTAACTAGAGCCGTGACTTGATCAGATCTGCGCTGTAGAAAGCTCACTCTGCAGCTAGGGGGAAGCGAGGGCCGAAGACCAGGCGGGAGACCAGCATAGCAGACCAAGTAAATGTCGAGAGAAACGGGGAAATCTTCACTGAAAATTTTGGAATGAGAAAGGTGTGAGCAAAATGGTCCCATAGGAGCTCACCAGTAAACAAAAGCAAAGGAGAGTCAGTGTGCCCAGGCCTTGTGCAGAGACAAGACGATGTTTTGGGCCATGTTGTCTCTGGGGATGAAACATGGGTGTAGCAATACAACCCTGAAACAAAGCGTCCAAGTGCACAGTGGAAGTCAGCTAATTCTCCACGACCAAAACAGTTCTGCCAGTCCCAATCAATTTCAGAGGGACTGTTCATTATAAAGTTGTACCAACTGGACAAACACTCCAGCAGGCTGACTACTGGGAAGTGCTGAGAAGGCTGAGGGGTAAAGCGAGACAAAGACACCCTGAGGGTTCGCCAACAACTCATGGCTCTTGCATCACGATGATGCACCAGCTCACACAGCACTGTCTGTGAGGGAGTTTTGAGCCAGTCAACAAATAGCTGTATTGGAACATCCTCCCTACTCACCTGATCTGGCCCCCAGTAACTTTTTCTTTACCTGAAGTTAAAGGAAATATTGAAAGGAAGTGCCTTTGATGACATTGAGGACATCAAGGGTAATGTGACACCGGCTCTGATGGCCATTCCAGAAAAGGAGTTCCAAAATTGGTCTGAAGGGTGGACTAGGCGCTGGTGTCGATGCCTAGCTTCCCCAAGGGAGTGCTTTGAAGGTGACCGCACGATGTTCAGTCATGAGGGATGGAGCACTTTTTCTAGGATGACTTCGAGAACTTACTTGTCAGGCCTCGTACCTGCATGGGAGGCCACACCCTCTCCCCTGGCTGGGTGGACTTGGGCATGGCCCCCCAACCTGTACAGTGGGGGGATCCCCCCAACCTGCCACCACCGAGCCCCTCCCACCCTCCCCAGGCAGCTCTGGTTGTAGACTCCTGGGTGTCCCCGTGAGAGATGAATGCAGCTGAGGGGATGGAGACTGGGTGACCCTGCCCCCACCCGCTCCCTGCCGCCTCCTGGGGAACTTTTTGTGCAACAGCTGTGCCTGCCCCTCTTTGTCAGAGAACCGATTGGGGAGGGCAGTTCGCCCCGCCCCCAGGGGCGGGGCTATAACAGGGACTTAGGGGCCTGAAACTCCACCCTCGCTGCTCCACGTGAGCCCCTTGGTGCCAGCAGGTCTGTCCCTTGCTGAGCTTCCTTCTCGCTCCACCTCCCCACGCCCTTCCTGGGAACACGGCTCCGTCTGCTTCTGGGGACCCATCACTGATCAGATTCTGGGGACCCATCACTGATCAGATTCTGGGGACCCATCACTGATCAGATTCTGGGGACCCATCACTGATCAGATTCCGGGGCCAAGAGGACAGGAGAGCGGCTGAGCCCAGGCTTTGGGCTTCTGCAGGGGCAGCCGTGGGGAGATGGGGAGCCCCGAACAGGGAGCGCCTGCGGGTGACGGATGCAGGGTCCTGTGGACACGTTGCTCTCTTATTGATCCCATTGCCCAAAGTGCACGGGACAGTTCACCATCCGGAAAAAGGGTGGCCCCAGGCCAGCGAGGCTGCCCTCCCGGCCCGGGACTGAGCAGCTTTTCCTGGTTGGGGCAGGACTCAGCTGAGGCCCGGGCATCTGTACAGAGCAGAGGGGCCAGATGGGGGCCTTCCTGGAAAGCACCTCCCAGGGGACAAGGCTGGTCCCAGAAAGAGTGAGTCATGAGCAAAGCAACCCGTGGGGCCTCTCCCCCTGGCCGGTGCGGGGAGGGGGTGCCTCCCATCATCCTCAGAGGCAGGACAGAGAGCCTGTGAACGCCCCCGGCCCCAGAGGACACACGCATGGGGCAGATGAGGGGCCGGATACCCCAGGGGGCACACGCATGGGGCAGAGGAGGGGCCGGATACCCCAGGGGGCACACGCATGGGGCAGATGAGGGGCCGGATACCCCAGCCCAGCTTCCCAACACCTTTCTGCTCTACCAGGCTGGCGCCCAGGTTTCCCACGTGGGAATTCCCCAGGTGCCCCCCAACCCTGCGGACTCATGGTGTGTGGGTGCCAGTCGTCCAAACGCCCCTCCTGGCACAAGAGGGAAAAGTAGGAAAGCTGTACATGGGACACCCTGACCGCAGGGCTCCTCAGCCCCTCTCTGCACCCCCCAAGCCCCCCACTTCTCCGCGTGGTCCTGGTGGGTGTGCCCCCGGCCCAGCCTTCCGAGTCGAGTCCTGGAGCGGGGCCAGAAGGCGAGTGTACAGCACATGGCGCACCCCGGGGCCCCTGGAGAGAGCCAGCCCCCTCCTCCTCTAGGGGGGCCACTTCCCACTCTGCCCTTGCCCTCCAGATCTAGGTGGCAGCAGGCATGGACTCCCCCAAAGGAAGGGCTCCCCATCTCCCAGGCCTGCATGGGAAGGCTGGGGGGACAGGTGAGCCTGCAGTGGGATCTCTGCCTCTGTTCACCCCTAGTCTTCCTAACCCTCTCACCCACCCAGCTTCTCCCCCGGGAGGCTGGCTCAGCTGTCCCCTGTGGGCCACCTACCCCCGACTGCTTCCAGAGAGTGGGGTAAGGGGCTCTGTGGGCTCCTCCCTTCTGGCCCAGGGCAGGGCCCTTGAACCTTATTAATAATAAGAGGCCAATCTATTATTAATAGTTGTAGGCACTTACCCCATGCCTGACCTTTGGCTAAACACTTTGTGCCCCCAGTTGTACTGATGATCCTCATTTTTCAGATAGGGAAACTGAAGCTCAGAGAGGTTAAGCAGCCTGCCCCAAGGCACACAGCTAGTACATGATGGAGACTCTTATGTGATTCTCAACCGCCAGTCTTTTCTATGCTTTATAAATTCATGTTGGAGATTCAGCCACACATACTTGAGGGGGACTTTTGGCAGCTCAAGAAATTTTTGTGGAATGAGAAATCACAGCTGCTACTCATGGAGGGCTCCTGCAGCTTCTATTGACTTACCTGGCATCTTTCTGAAAGATGGTTCAAAGTGCCAAATGGACAAAAGGGTCCCCACCTCCTCCATCCCTTAGCTATGTGGCTCCCTCCCTGATACCAGTGTCTTTTTTTTTTTTTTAAGATTTATTTTATTGGTATTTTTGGGGGGGGGGGGGTTTACAGAGACAGAGAGAAGGGGGAGGGTCCAGAGCAGTCTCCATAGTTGTACATCATTAGTTGTGACAGTTTCATTCCACACAGGTGGATGTGGGGACACGTGGGACAGGAACCTAACTGGGGGCCTCCCACATGAGAGGTGAGAACCTTCACAGCAGGGTTCAGCAATCCCCACCTGTGCCACAGTTCAGCATATGGGTTTGCACGGGCCGGGGCCAGGATTTGATCCCTGGACCTTGCAATTGAAAGGCAAGCACTGAAACTGCTGAGCTCTCCCAGCCTCCCCAGAAGCTGCACATCTTTTATGACTGAGCCTCAGATGACACACATTTCTGCCATTTCCTATTAATGCACAGGTCACTAGTTAATGTGGGAGAGGGCCACACAAGTGTGGGAAGACCAGGAGGTAAAAACCATCAGGTCACCTGCAGGCTGCCTTCCACATATCTCATCTCACACCTTTGTTGTTTGTTTATTTGTCTTTAGTGAGCAATGGTCTTCAGAATAGTTCTATAGCAATGTGCAGAGAGTGGCTCTTTTTCTTGACTGCATAGTACTCCATGTAGGTGCACCATGATTGATTTACCCGGTCCTTGATTGAGTTCTCTATTTGGGCTGTTCCTGATGTTTTGCTGTTACAGTTAGGGCTCCAGTGACTCTCCTGGTACAGGAATTATTTCCACTATGCCTGGAGGAGTAATAGGGATGGCAGGGAAGAAGGGTAGGATGGTCTGAGGTGAGGGAGACTTTCCCAGATGCTCGAAAAGTCCTAGATCTTGATCCAGGTGGTAATCCCATGGACATACACCTATGTCAAAATATATCAAGTTGCACATGTATTGTATGACGGCATGCTACTTACTGATTGTATGTTTTACCTCAATAAGCACTTTTTAAAATCATTTTTAGAAGTCATTGATGGATTATAGGCATCATAGGAAAGAAGCACTGACACATGCTACAACATGAATGACTGGGAACACATGATGCTCAGTGAAAGAAGCCAGACACTAAAGAACACGTAACGTGTGATTCCATTTGTAATGAATAAATAGGGGAAGCCAGGATGGCTCAGTGGGTGGAGCACTTGTCTTGCAGCTCTGGGGTCTGAGGATTGAGTCTCGGCCCTGGCCCATGTGGACCCATATGCTGAACTGGGGTGTTTGGTTCTCATCGGGGTAAACTCCCTATGTGGGAGGCCTCCTGGTTTGGCTCCGGTCCCAGGGAGGCGTGCTTCCCAGGAGGGAGGTCCCCAGCCGGTTCCTGCCCTGTGCAGCCCCGCGCCCACCTGTACAAAACTAATGATGTAGAACTATGGAGACTGTTCTGGGATCTCCCCCTTCTCTCTCTTTCTCTCTCTCTCTCTCTCTCTCTCTCTCTCTCTCTCTGTCTATCTCTGTCAAAAACAATAAAAATATAATATATAAATAACATGTCCAGATAGGCAAATCCACAGAGAAGAGAAGCAGATCAGAGGTTGGTAGGGGCTGGAGGAACAAGGATGGGGAGCGGCTGCTGACGGGTTCGGGGTTTTATTCGGGGGTGAGGAAAATGTTGTGTAACTACATGGGACGATGGTTGCACAACTTTATGAGTGGACTCAATGCCGCTGAACGGCACAATTTAAACGGGTGAATCGTGCGTGTGTTACTGCAATTGTTTAAGAAGCCATGGAGGGTAAACCAAAATGTCAGAACCTCTTTCTTCATCCACACGATGCCCCTGCATTAGGATGTCCTAAGGCCCAGAGGGGTAAGAAGGACATGGACCGTGTCCAAGGTCACACAGAGGTTGGCTCTGAGCCATGGCCACTTTTCCGGGCAGTGTTCCTGGAAAGCCAGCCAGCCCTGAGTTCCTCCTAGAGATCAAAGGAGCCGCACGATCCCCAGGCCAGCCGGAGGTCCCCACCCTGGACGCTCGCTGTGACACTTCCCCCGGAGGGCGGGGCGGCAGGCAGGTCTCAGCCCTGAACAGCATGTCCTTGTTCCTCTCACCTCACAGTTCTCCGTAAGCTGGGGACAGTCTGTCCTGTTGCGTTTCCTGTCGCCTCCTCGTGCTGCCTGCTGGCCACAGGGCTGCCACCCCCAGCCTGGCCCTGGAGAGGCTGGTGTCTGGGGCTCCCAGGGGGCGTGGGGGTGCTCTTGGGGCCATCCTGAGCTTGGCTGTCTCTGAAAACAATTTTTTTTTTTTGAGTCATCCCAAGTGGTTCGCGACGATGTGATAACAGCATAAAATACAGAGAGATAGAACGGATGCCCCATGTCTGGAAATAGCGTGGGTAGCAGTTCCCCTCCCCTCCTCCCCCTGCCCTCCCTTCCTGCCTCTCTCTCCCTCCCCTCTTTCTTCTTTCCACATGCGTTTCTTGAGCACCTGCTATATGCCAGCCACTCACAGCTCCAGGCACTGAAGACACGCTAGCGAACAAAATCAAAGCTCTGCCGTTGCACCATGAACATTCTGGAGGAATTTCCCACGCACGCGTGAGCGTGTGCCTGTGTGTGTGCACATGTGCGCGTGTGTGGTGTTAACTGTAGACATGGATGGTGGAGAATACAAGCTAAGATGTTTCTTGAGCACTTACTCTGAGTTGTTCCACAAGCTTTACATATACTCACTCAGCTAATCGTCAGGAACCCCTCAAGGAGCAGACAGAGGCCCAGAGAGGTTAAGTGACCTGCCCAAGGTCACACAGCCAGGCTGTTTAACCACCGCACTGAGCTGCTGCTATGGCAGTGGAAGTGGTGATAAAGATATGAATAAATTCGTTTCTCTTTGCAGCACGGGCCTGTGGTTCATAGGCTGGGCGTTTTCTCGGTCCCCAAACCCTCCACCCTTATTGTAGTAGATGCCAGCACTGGCCATGTATGTATAGTCAGCCTCCCCAGACAGCCCTTCACCCCCAGTTCGGTCCCCACAGTTTGAGGCATCAAGCTCACCAGCGACCTGGGGGCTGCCTGGGTCAGCAGGAGCGCCCCCCACCCCTGGCTCCCCAGGCGCAGGGTCAGCCCCCTCCCTGGAGCCCAGCCTGGCTTCTCTCCCTGCAAGCATTTGCAGGCCCCAGCTCTGTCACCCGCAGCTATTCTCGGCCACTGGCCCCTTTCACTTTCTGCTCTGCCTCTTCCGGCCTCGGGTGGTTCCACGACATCTCCTGCTCCCCCTGGCTGCCCCAGCTTTCCCTCCAAGCCCCTCCCTCACGACGGCTGGCCTGGCTCAGCCCAAAGCCATCGCAGATGCCAGAGGCAGCTTGTGGGCCTGCGGTTGAGTCCCTTCTCTGTGCCTGTGACCTTGGCGAGCCTCTTTCCTCCGAGGGTCGTGTTCCCTTCTGGGAAGCGGGATGCTGCTCGTGCCTGCCTTGCAGGGCTTTGGGGAGGATGGAGGCTCTCCAGAGAACCTCTCAGGAATCCCACTCTAGCGCAGGGCCCAGCACGTAGTAGGAGGACAGGTATCCTTCCCTCTGCTGTATCTGGTTCCCCAGGGGCTGGGGCACCGAGGAAAGGAGAGCAGCAAATCTGCAGGTGGTGCCATCAAGACGGCCCTGGGTTGGGCTCCCGTCTGCTCTGCCTTGAGCAGATCACCTTCCCTGTCTGGGCCTCAGTTTCCCGATCTGTGAAACCAGGCAGCGAGACTGAAGGAGAGAGTCACAGTGCAGAGTGATGCAGACAGAGCTAGAGAAGCCCAGGGGGGACCGTGGAAGCCTCCAGGGGGTTCTGTTTCTTTTTTGATAAGATTTATTTTATTGTTTTGAGAGAAGGTGAGAGACAGAGAAGGGGGAGGGCCCAGAGCAGTCTCCATGGGTGCACGTCATTCATTTCTGACAGTTTTATTCCACACAGTTGGATGTGGGGCCTCGCAGGGTTGGAACCAAACCGGGGGGCCTGGCAGTTAGCAGTTGCACTGCAGTTCAGCATATGTGTTTGTGTGGACTGGAGCCAGGATTGGATCCCCAGACCTCGTGGTTGCAAGGCGAGCACTCAACCTCTCGAGCTATCCTGGCCTCCCCTCCAGGGGGTTCTTGACTTGGGTGGGAAGTGGTTCTGGGTGAGGGGATACCTGAGATGAGTCTCAAAGGACATAGTATTCATAAGTCACAGGAGGCGGGCCAGAGCAATGGAGAGGGAGAGACAAGCAGGTGCAAAGGCCCAGGGGCAGAGTTTGGGGAAGGGCACAGGGGCAGGAGGAGCAGGAAGGAGCAAGGCTGGTCCTGCAGCCAAACTTTGGCCAGACCCTGCTCCCCAGGCAGTGGGGAGCCCCAGGAGGGCAATAAGCGCCAGTGGACAAATCCATCTCCCAGCCAGACCAGGGGCTTCCGGGACCAGGCCTTATAGGGCTCTCGGTGTCCTGCATCTGGCACAGAATCTGCACGGAGGGGCAGGAAGATAGGGCAATGAATGCAGGGCATTTCCACTCCTTTAAAAGGCCTGGCCCCCAGTGAGTAGTTAACTGTGCAAGGTGTCGATCCCCTGTGTCCGTTGGCTCCTGCTGCCTAACCGGCCTCCCCAGAATGAGCGGCTTAAAGCAACACGCAGGTACAGCTGCTCAGGTGGCTGTGGGGCAGCTGCATGGTTCCTCTGGGCAGGGCTGGGCTGGTGCGCTGGAGCTGGCCCGTGGGATGATGGGAGGCCACGTGGAGTGGCTGTCACAGTGGCGGCAGCTGTCCCAAGAAAGCAAGTAGAAGCCCAAAGGCATTTGGAAGCTTAGGAAGAAAAGAGCACAATCACTTCACCTCTTCCTAGTGACTAAAGCAGCCCACGTTCGTGGGACGGGAAACAGACTTCTTAGTGAGAGAAGCGGCAAAGCGATACCGTCAAGGTCACGGAGATGGAGAGGAATGGAGAAGTGTTTTTTCAATCAGCCTGGCACTGTGTCCAACACTCATTCCATGTCAGTTTAGGAACATCCAGTCCCTGGTCGGTGACAGTTGCAGCAACGGGCAGGAAACGGGACATGAGGATAGCTGCTTGGGGTTTTCTGGGAAAGGTTTTCGTGTCTCCTCAGGGAGACAAGGTTTCTGGTTTTCTTCTGGATGCGACGCCTGGAACTGCGTTGGCCACCCTCGGACCAGCCCCAGGTGAGACCAACGCCGCGATGTCAGATGTCAGATGGCAGGGACGTGGGTGCGTGGTGGCCCGGCGGAGCGGCTGAAATCAGGCAGTCCACAGCCCACCCTGCCTCTGACCGCCTGCTGAACTAGATCTTACATTTCCACCTTCTTTAAGCCCCGTTACATCAGCCTTCCTGTTATTGGCCAAAGGCATCTTCCATGATGCTCTGGGGCTTCTTCTGCTCTCTCTGAATGGACCAGGTCAGAGCTCAGGGGCTCCCAGATTTTCTCTTCAAGGATGCCGGAGGGTCCCAAGTGCAGGCCCAAGCTGCTGCCTTTCGTTTTACACAAGGACCACCACCTGCCCCCTGCACCGGGGACTCTCAGCCCCAACGGCCAAACCAGCTGCCATCAGCCCAGGTTCGGAAGCCCTGGGTTCTGAAGCCCTGGGTTCTGGTGAGTTGGGCTCTGCCCTTCTTTGCTGTGCAGCACCAGGAAAGTCTCTTAACCTCTCTGAGCCTTAGGTCACTCTTCCATAAAATGAAGAAATGAAACCTACCTTTTGCATGGTTGATGCTCAATGATGGCAAGTTGAAAATATTTGAGAGGCTCTTTCTGGCAATAAAAATTTGCATCCTTATACTTTTTTATAGTTTCCAATTCGCTTCCTAACACCTAAACCATAATAATAACAACAGTAATAATAACAGCCAGCCATTATGGAGCCTCTACTGTGTCTCACAGACACTGCCTGAGGTCAGGGTGCATTGGCTTTCTGTTGCTGCCAAACAAGTGACCACAAACTTCGTGGCTTAAAACAACGCAAATTTTCTTAGGTCAGAAGTTCGGGACAACATGACTCAGTTTCACAGAGCTAAAACCAAGGGGTTATCTGAGGTTCCGATTCCCATCTGGAGGCTCTGGAGAAAAATCCGCTTCAAAGCTCATTCTTGATTTTGGCAAAATTCAGGTTCTGCGACTGCAGGACTGAGGTCCAGTTTCCTTTCCCAGATATCGGCCTGGGGCTGTTCTCAGCTCAGGGGTGACTCCCGTTCCCCCTCCTTCTACTCCAGCATCAGCGCCTCACATCTTCCTCCGGCTTCAAATCTCTGACTTCCCCTTCTGGCTCCAGCCAGAGAAAACGCTCAGCTTTTAAAGGTCTCCTGTAATTAAGCCAGGACCCCGGGCCAGCCACCCTTCTGTGAAATCAGCCTTGCCCGAGGTTTAAACACAGGATCCATCCTATCTGCTTCCTGATGGTTAGGCAGGGTGGCAGGAAATAACGGGGCTCTCTTAGAACCCTGCCTACCATAGCTGCTAAGAGTTGGGGTAACTCTTTATACAGAAAGAGAAAATGAACGCTGTTAGTTGATGAGCTTCGGCAATACAGAAGCTCATGTCCATTCGGCTCAGAACATTTCTGCCCTGCATTTTCTCTGTCCTCTCTTTACCTCCTATTGAGTTGCATGTGATAACGTGTACAATGATCCTCTCTTGTATTTCCAATCTCTTTTTCTTCCTGGGAGATTTCCTCAGGCTTCTCTACCAATGCTAATATTGACATTTTTCTTTCTATCCGCATCTCTCTGGTCCTTCCTTGGTTTTTTTTCATGTGCCTTTACATAAGCGTCTTGTTCTTGTTCTGTGGATGTAATGTTTTTTATTTCTCTGAGGGTTTTTGCTGGGATTTAAAGGTCTGTCCTGCCTGCCCTAGCGCTGAGTTCTTTCCCTCTGCTGATTTTGGTCTCTGCCTTTCATGTTAGGCGCTTGCCTCACTTGATCCTTGGTTACGGGTTCATACTGAAGAGCAGGAAACTGAAAACAGATCGTCAGAAGGGTGTGTGGACAGGTGAGTCTCGTCCACGTGACTGGGCAGCATCTGGCTGTCCTTGTACGAACCCAGAGTCAGCATCTCAAGTGTCTTCTCCCAAGGAGCTAGAGGTGAGGTTCTTCATTGTATCCAATAAGGACCCTCCAACCCCTCCTCCACCCCAGGAGGAACACAGGGCTGCCCGCTTCCAGGGAGGAAGCCGGGGGTGGGGAAGAGGGGAGCCTTGCTCATGGGCATGTGGCCCTTTCCTTCACCCCTTGTGTCAGGCCTGACCCCACCCTCAATTCAACCAGCTAGCCTCACAGTTTTTATTTAGATGTTCTGTTTCCTAGGGTTATGGGGTGAGAAGCTGGTAGAGATGGAAGGGCTCAGGGCCTCTCAAAGTACCCCTTGGCCCCTGTGTGCTGCTACGTGGTGGGATATAAAATGAACCAGACCAGCTCTGCCATCAAGTTTGAGGACCTACTAATTTCTGAGCTCCTACTGTGTGCCAGACGCTGACTATATCGGGGTTTTGCCCCACAGGGAACATTTGGCCACGTCTGGAGACATGTTTGGTGTCCTAACTGGGGGGTTGGGGTAGGTACTACTGAGGTCTAATGGGTAGAGGCCAGGGATGCTGCTAATAGGAATACACAGAACAGCCCTCACAGCAAAGAATTACCCAGCCCCGAAAGCAACAGCACCAAGAAGGGAAGCCCTGCCCCAGCCAGACGCCTGCCCTGACTTCATGGGAAAGGAAGGGCACAGAATTTCTATTTCCTCAGCACCTACTATCCGCCTTCGCAGCAACCTACGGCCTAGGGACCCCCTGCCCCTTTTGTGGATGGGGAATCAGAGGCTGAGCCTGCCACAGGGGGGTCCACAGGCTGCTCTTGGCCTGTGCCAGGTTGTGTGGAGGGCACTGACGCCCGCCTTCCTGCCCTCTCCTCCCCCGTAAGCCTCTGGGGAGAGCAGGGGGTGGCAGCCGCTGCCGGGGTGCGAGCCGGCCCAGGCCTGTGGCCCGGCCTGACGTTGGTCTCCACCGAGCCATGTGACAAGAGCAGGCCACAAGAAAGAGGTTTCAACAAGCGTTATCGCTTCCTGGAACTCCAACTCGGCGACTTCCCCGAAGACCGGCTGTGCCTGGCGGGCGGGTTGTGCTCAGCGGGGACCAGGCTGGCCCATTCCTCCTCCTCCGTCTCCGCGGCTGCCCGCCTCTATCTCAGTCTGACTACTTGGAAATACTCCCCCCTCCAGGCCCAGCTCCCCTCAGCAACACCCCCAGCAGCCCGGGGTGCAGAACTGGCCTGGACGGTCCTTCCCACGGCCTCTGAGATGTTCAGGCTGCGCTGGACCAGCCCCCGGACGTCCAGACACCTATTTCCTCTCCTCTCTGCCCCTGACAGGGGCAACTGGCAACCAGGCTGGGCACAGATTTGCCTCAGTGTTACCGGCAGCAAAATGGACACAAATGTCCCACCCGTGTCATCTGCCCACCAGATCGGCTGTTCGGCCTGCCTACAATTTTTGTTTCTGTCTTGCTGGTTTGGGCCAAAGAGGGGGGGAAGAAATTCCATTTTGGTGGGAGCCAGGGGGTCGGTCAGAAACGTGGGGTTCTCGGGTGCCGTTATCTCTTTGGCTGTGGTGGCACTGGAATAAGTCACTTCCTCTATTCCCCAGCTCACAGAAACCTGGGCTATAAATATAGCCCCGGCCACAGTGGGGCGGGGTGGAGGGCGCACAGGTAGCCAGAATGAGAAGTGGATGAAGAGGGTGACAAGGACAAAATCTGAATGCTCTAAGCGGGCAGAAGCCCAGGCCCTGCCAACGGGGTTTACGTAATCAGTAACATGAAGAGGCTATTGGATCAAACTGTATGAAACTGCCGATACTCTTGTGTCATTATCCTGCCAAAATGGCAATTTCATATGACTCAGCCTCAACACAACCCACCCCGAAGACTATTTTAAGAATTAAAGATTCTGTGAAGTGCTTAGCAGAGTGGCTGCATGTCACAAGTGCTAACTAAAAAATAGCCCTTACGTTATAGTATAATACATACTTTATACGTCCTGTGTTAATACTGTGTCACCAATGGTAATAATGACACCAAACGACACCAGTTCCTTCCTCCATTCTCCCCTTTGTCGAACCCATGGCGACTTCCATTTATTGGACATGTAACGTGCACCCAGGATAGCTGTAAGCACTCTTCCCGTGTCAACAACGCGCGATGTCACCCACGATTCCTGAGCATCGCCATGTGCGGGCCCGATACGATACGAGGGCTCAGTGTTCACGAACACAAGGTCACGAGGGGTCGCTCATTCTGAGCACCCTTGTGGGAAGGGCCTCCTGCCAGACTGGCTTGCACAAGCCGCCCTGTGCTCACGGTGAATCTTGAGCTTAGACTCAACTATGCTCTTGAGTCCAGCAGTCAGGCTGGACAGGGCAATGGGTTTCTCTAGCCCTGGCATCAGGCTTTACATGAGTGTCTTCAGGTCCACCTTGGCTCCCCCTCCATGTCTCCATCCCAGGCTCGGTTGGAATCTGTTGCCTGGGGGTCACAGTCCTTGTGATAAGCAGGTTGTCTGGATTCTTATGAAGGAATCCAGGAAGATGGAAGGAAGAACATAGCTTCAGCCCATTGGCGTGTGTGTGTGTGTGTGTGTGTAGTTGTCAATGGACAAAGTCAGAGACCCAACCTGGATGTTGATGCTTCTGTCTGACTGAGCCATCCTGGCTGTTCCTCTTTTTTTTTTTAACAAAAATGTATTTGTAGAAATCAGGAAGATATACATGATATATTTAATAATAACATTATTGGTAGATTCTTTTAAAGATGTAAAAATAAATGTGGACCAGTGTAGGATGTTGATAGGGTGGAGGCTGTGTGCATGGCGGCAGTGGGTATATAAAGAATGCTTTGCACTCAAGTTTGACGTGAACCTAAAACTGCTCTAAAAATCAAGCCCATTGTAAAAACTGGGAAGGAACAATTTTTTTTTAATGTGGAATTTCTTTTCCTAGGTGAAACAAGTAAGTTATGAAGAACAGCCATGAATCGGGACGTGTGGAAGTAGATTCCAGCTGGTATCCCCCAGGCCAGACGTCAACCAGCCAGGGGATCGCTGTGGGCTCCACGTCCTGGCAAAGTAGGCTTGCCTCGTCCAGACCAGCCTGTTGTTTTGTCTCTCACCCGGATGTGCAGCTCCATTGCACTCCCTCGCACTGCAGATCTGACTGCTGGCCCTTGGCTGCTCTTCAAACTCTCATTACCCAGAACTCGTTGGATTGCAAGCAACAGAAACGTAACTCAGACCAGCATGAGAAAAAAAAAAGAAAACTTCAGGTGTGTGTAACAGGTAAGTCCAGAGGTGGATTTCAGGCCCATGCAATGGATCAAGGCTCTGTTTTGTGTTCTTTCTCTTCAACTCTTTTGACATAATGGGCACAGGGTTGCCAGCAGCCCTACTTTAGAGGAAATAGTTCCTGTTTCAGCAGAAAAGTCCCAGGAGGGTCTCTGATTGGGCCAGCTTAGGTCATGTGCCCACCCTAAACCTGGGCATGGGGAACTCTAATTGGCCAAGTCTAGCCCATGCCTACCTGTGGCCAAGATGCTGTGACTGACAGCCCCTTCCGGTCCATACAAAAGGAGGCAAAACTCTAGTTCACAGTACACCCTATGTGGACCCTGCTTTCCAGCCATGGAGCACTTGTGCTTCCAGTCCCTTCTACCTCCTTCGAATGTGGGGACAGAGACTGTCAGCTCAGGTCTGTGTTCTGTGAGGGCCTGGATGCCTCAGGTAGAGGAAGGAGAGGCACTTTGGGGGTCCCCCATACCTGGGTGAGAATCCTAGCTCCTCCCCAGCAGGCTGTGTGACCTAGACAGGTCACTTTACCTCTCTCAGCCTTATTTTTCCTTCCAGTCATGTCTCCCCACAGCACAGTGCCGAGGATTTAAGTGAGGTGGGTGGGAGTTCAAGGGTTAGGGCAGAAAGAGTGCTCCAGATGAGAACGTAATGATGAGAATCCGGGGTGCCTACGTTAGTCTCACGAAGGAGAGGTCACAGTGCATGGACTGCACTGGATCTCCCATACAGCCGTGAGGTCTTGGGCAAATAAATCACTTCTCTGAGCCTTAGTTTCTTCACCTGCAAAAATAGGAGAAACATGCCTACTTCCACGGCAATCCTATGAATCATGGCAGATAACATAGGTCCCTTTGCATATGCTGTTCCCTCTGCCTGAGATGCCCTTCCCCACCAAGATTCCCCAGGTGAACTCCTTCCATTTACACTTGAAGACCCTGACAGCGACCCCTCCAGGGATCCTCCCCTGACGCTGCATCTCCTCCCCTCCACCCCTCCTCCCATGGTTCCTAGGCCTAATTACTTTTCTTGGTGACGCCCCTGCCAACCCTCCAGCCACCTTCCTGCTGGGGCTTGAATCGGGGGTACTGAAGCCATGCCTAAGTCCTTTTTCTCCTAACTCTCTGAGCAGCTCACATTCATCGGCTCCCTGCACACCTGGCATCCAGGTGGCATGAATAAACATTTGTAGGTTGCATGCATGACCCCCACACTTTATGGTTCCCCAACTCCAGCACAGGCCTCTGGCCACATCAATGTTGGCAGCGTGGCACCCACCAGGGGCGGGGGCCCCTGGGTGAGGGAGGAAGTCCAGGTTACAACAGCTAAAAGCCTGGGCAGCGATTTCTAAGAAACCAGCTGAGGGACAGGAAGGCTGGGGCAAAGCTCCGGATGGCTTTCACTTTCAGTTTTCTGGGGCTGGAGCAGAGTTGGTACCCCAGGTACTTTGTGTCGGGCAGGGCTCCCCAAAGTCCAACTGATGGCACAGTCGCACTTCAGGACATGGACCAGGCCTGCAGCCCGAAGAGGTCCTGCGCGACCCCCGCCACACAGCCATGAGGGCTGGAACAGGGGCTGTAGGATTAAGGACCTGCCACCTGGCTCAGCCACCAATGCTTTCCCTCCATTCAGCTGCTATATGCTTTGGATTATGTATTACTTCACCCATTCATTCATCCACTCATTCACTCACTCATTCACTTATTCATTCATTCACTGATTCATTTACTCATTCATTCATTCATTCACTCACCCACTCATTTATGAATTTGTTCTCTCATTCATTTATTCACCCATCCACCACTGTGTCCTTTCTTTTATTCTTTGGCCCTCTCTCTGTTTTCTCTTTCTTTTTTTTTTTTTCTTCTTGTCTTTTCGCTCCCCTTCTCCTCTTTCTCCTCGCCTCCTCTGCCTATCTCTCTGGCTCCTCCCCTTCTGCTTTCTTTTCTTTCATTAGTCCAGCATTGCCTAACCAAATGTCCTGTCCCAACTTTAAAAAATCCCTGTAGACCTACTACAGTGTTGTTTCAGGCAGTAATCACCATAGCGTCCCAGATTTGATGTGATGCATTTTTTTCCCAATGCGCATCAGAATAAACATGTAAGAGAATGTCTGACATACTTGGGCTGGGGGGTGGCCCCCTCTGCCTCTCTGGGAAAGGCTGTGTTAGAGCCTCCTTCACCCACATGCCCTGGTCCATCCTCTCTCTCCAGCGCTCCTCAGGGTATCTTGTCATCTGTCATCTGCATTCACTGTGGCACTGCTATTCCGTTTCTAGAGAACTTTTTGTACGGACGTGTCTCTAAGTACTTTACAGCTATTAATGCCTTTACTCCCCCTAACAGTCCTGGGAGACGGCAGCACTAATAATGGGAAAACGCAGCACTGCGAAACTAAGTAACTTGCTTGTATCACACAGCTGCCTGCCCTCCTGGCTCGCACAGTCTAAGACACAGAGCAAACCTCTCTTGGCACTCTGATCTGAGCTTTAACAGAGCCAGTGGGGGCCCAGCAGAGTCAAGGAGAGCTTCCTGGGTGAGGTGACAGCTGAACTGGGTTTTGAAGGTTGAGTAGGAGTTTGCCAAGTGAAGCAGAAGCAAGGGAAACATCAAAGGCTTTCCCTGGGCTGCTCAGAAGGCCTGGGGAATGATGAGAAACGGGGGATGATGGAAGCAGATGGAAAGTGTGAAGGGAATGGTGTGGGGCTAGAAATGTACATTGGGCCAGGGAAGAACCTCAGATCCCATGGGAAAGGTATATTTTCATGTCATCTTGCTTGGTTCAAATATTATTTCTACGGTTTTTACCAGCTGTGAGATTATAGACAAGGAACAACCGCTCCTGGCCTCTGTTGTCTTGTCTGTCAAATGAGACAATAATGGTACCAGCCTAGAAAGTGCTAGCTAAGTGGGAGCTAACAGTAATACTCATTTGCTGGGGGAGCTAAGGGGTGTGTCTGATCGGAAGTAGGAGGTGATCAGATTTGCAGTTTGACCCAGTTTTCCTCCTAGTGCCATCAAGGAGGGCCTGAGCCCACACCTCTGGTCCTCAGTTTTCCCATCTCAAATCCAGTAAGGTCCCCTTTAAGGGCCAAGTCTGCCCCCAACACCCCTTCCTGCTCACCTGGCTGAGAGGCCTACAGGCCCCTCCTGGCTGGACCTGAGGTAGTTTCACTTTGACCCACCTTCCAGAAACTGTGGCCCTTCCTGTCACCAGGGTAACACAGAGGGAACTTGGCAAAAGATGAGACAGATAGCACCGAGGAACCCCAGGCTGGGCATATTGAGTTTCATTTTCAGTGTCCTAAGCTGGGAATGGGGACAGGGCCCAACACAGTCCAGCCTGCTCTGTCAACACCATGCCTCTTACAGAGCTCGGATACTAGGCTTCATGGCTTATAGCCACTTACTTTTTAACCCTCCATACTTTGTGCTTAACCATTTCACAGGGAGAAAATCGAGGAAATCGAAGCTCAGAGTCGATGAAGGAACTGCTTGCCCGTGATGCACAGCTGTAGCCACACTGGGCTGGGTGCCCCGGAGGGTCTCAGAATGATGGTTTTATGCGATGCACAGGGACATTTTTATAAAACACTGAGCCCTGAAACAGTGATTTCCTAGTTTTATTCTCTTGTAGTCTTTCTGCTTAAGCCAAAGAGAAAGTCTCACGTGCAGGCTGTTGTGTCTTAAACATGTGTCTGATACGACACTTCTCTCTCTCCCTCCCTCCACCCGCAAACAAATACTAAGCAGACTCCCTTTCAGAGCAGAGCAAGACACCAATATCTAGCTAGAATCCACTAACATTGTTCAGATTTCATTGCATTTTTGTAAGGGTAACCTCTTTGTGGCTGGTGACCCTGGCTTTCTGTGTATGCGAATGATGTTCCCCTTTAAAGAGAACTTCCTTACAAATCAAGTAACTTGATTTGAAGAAACTAATTGAATAACCGAACAGCTGGAACTTGGATAGATCTGGCAAAAATCCTAAAGCCGGAACTCCAGTGTCTGACAGTTAGGCAATCTCAGCTCAGAGTTTAAAATGAGGGAATGACTATAAAACCGGGCTGATGGTGTTAGAATCCCCTGGGTTCTGCCGCCTCTCTGTGTGTGACCCCAGACATTTTAGTAAGCCTCTCCATGCCTCAGTTTCCTCATCTGCAAAATGAGGATAATAATAATTATTATACCTGTTTTATACGGTTCTTGCGAGGATTAAATGAGATGCCATGCATTAATCCTATAGAATGATGCCTAGCATCTAGTGAGCACTGGATGTGGGTAAGCTCATAGCTATGGCCATTCTTAGCAAATGGCAAGCTGAGAATGGCACCAGGGCTGTCTGACTTCATGGTTCTGCTTACTCAAATACATTTGGGCAGCCCATGTGATGCGATCTAGTAGCTATTATCATAATTCCCTGTATTTGAGTATCAATCCATTTTGTTTCCTCTTTTATTAAATCATCTGATCTTCATGACCCTTCGGAAGCAAAGCCGTGGGTCTGATCGAGTTGAACTCATTTTCTGGGTGAGGCTACTACAATCACATGGTCGACAGTCAGGACTTGAACCCAGGCCCTGGGTCTCACCTCTTCCTGCTCCTCCCAGGGGCTTCCAAGGCTGGCCTAGTCAGGCTTTGCCCCCTCCTTCCTTTCCTCATGCTTCTGCCTGTCCCTCCCGGCTGCACCCTGGTGTGGAAGGGAGTATGTGTCTTATCACACAGACCCCTGCAGGTCCCCAGGTAGGGCCAGCCCGAAGGTCAGCCTCCCATCCCTGTCCTGCTACAGGATCCAGCTGTCTGGCTCTTACCTTCCCTGTCCTTGCCCATCCTCATTTGCATTTAAAACCCCGCCCCCTGCCCCCACCCCAGATGCCAGGGCTGCCCCCAGGGCCACTCCTCAGGACCCCTCCTGACCAAGCAGCCCTGGCCATTCTCCGGGGCTGAATTCTTTTAAAGATTTATTTTTATTGGTTTTTGACAGATAGAGAGACAGATAGAGAGAGACAGAGAGAAGGGGGAGGGCCCAGAGCAGTCTCCATAGTTGACAGTATTAGTTTTCCATATAGTTTCACTCCACAGGTGGGCACGGGGCTGCGCAGGGCAGGAATTGGGCCGGGGGCTCCCACATAGGCCCCAGCAAGAACTGAACTGGGGGCACACCCCAGCATGTGGGTCTGCCTGGGCCGGAGCCGGGATTCGATTCCTGGTCTCCGGGGCTGCAAAGCGAGCGCTTAACCCGCTGAGCCATCCCGGCTTCCCCTGGGCTGAATTCTAAACACTGCCTTTAGTTACCAGCCCACCAGCTTCCCAGCCTGTGCTGTGAAAAAGGCCAGGCGGGTGAGATGCTCGGAGCTCGGGCTGGTTCTGAACAACCTCCAAGGTGGTCCTAAGTGTCAGAAATGAAGCACGAACCCTAGGACTTCGTAGGGGGGAAGTTCATGAGCTTTGGCATCAAGCCCCTGGAGTTAAACTCTGCTTTTGCCATTGGCTTGTGCACAGGGGCAATTCCTTCACTTTTCTGAGCCTGTCGCCTCACGGTGCAAACTGGGTGAAGTATCAGCACCCATTAGGTGCTTAGTAAGTAGTGTTATTTTAAAACAACAGCAGTGCAAGAGGGAAGAAGCAAAGAGAGCGTTCGGAATATAAGGCTGGGGCAGGCAAGGGTCTGTGTAGACTGGGAAGGGGGGTAGAAGCGCTTTTTCATCTCTTGAGGACTAGAGGGGGTGGGGGAGCACCCATTATTATGGCTTTGACCTGGCATGCCCTTAGGACATGCGTTCTCTGGGCCTCCGGTTTTCTGAGAGAGGGAGAACCACCCCAGATGGCCAGCAGGCAGCATGCATGGGGCAGCGTGAGGACCACGTGGAGGAGAGAGGGGTAGGGGAGCACGTGGCAGCTTGGAGAGGCCGAGTGCAGCCGATCGCAGCTGAACAGAGCCGATCGCAGCCGATCGCAGCCGATCGCAGCCGAACAGAGCCGAGCAGTGCCGAGTTCGCGACAGGTGGGCTTGGCAGCTGCCACAGGTGCAGTCGGTGCAGCGACGGCGTCAGCGTGCAGCACGGGCTGCCCTGGAGCCCAGGTGCTGAACCCTCAGCGCCGGCGACGGCCCCTTGTATTTGTACAGGCGCTTTACTTCCAAACTGGCTGGGAAACACCACCCACAATGACGCCGGAGGCCAGGGAATAGCATGTGCAAAGGCCCAGTAGCAGGAGGGAGCACGGTGAGTGCTAAGGCCAGCGGTGTGGCCAGGGGCCTCGTGGGAGGTGGGCCTTGTCCAGAGTGCGGCCGGGAGTTGAAGGACTGGGGCTTAGCGATGTTTGAACTCACACTAGGAATGTGTGTGTTGGGGCAGGGGATGTTAGGGGGTCGTCGTGAGGCCAGACAGTGTAGAAAGTGAAACCCAGGTTTCCCTGAGTGTTGTCTGTCAGGGTTCAGGGCCAGAGCCAGCCCCAGGGTCGGGCTGTGCAGCTTGAGTGCCCACCTTGAACACCTGTGTGAATTTGCTTTGTTGAAGCTGCATTCCCTTCTCACAGGGACTTTGAGACACCCCCAGAATCAAGCCAAGCCTGTGGTATTCCCAGGAAGCCTCAAGCCCTAGCCTAGACAGTCTCTGAATGATGGTGGCAGAGGCCAGGTGAGGGAGATGCAAAGCAAGCCTCTGAGGTAGCACTGGCCGCACCCACCGGTGTCAGCCCATCCACCTCCTTTTGGGTCCTGTGCAGCCTTCCCCAGGTTGAGGCCAGCTCCACCCTGCACAGGTGAGCACTGCTCCCAGAAGCCCCTCCCTGGAGCCCGGGGGCCACGCCTGGGGGCTCTATGCAAACCCAAGCTCAAGTCTGGTCAGGCTTGGGGATTCTGACTGATGCCTGCCCCAGGGCTGGCCCCTCCAGGCCTGGCCCACACTCAGTCCCAGCATTCAGCCAGGTCTCAGCATTCCTGTGGCTGTCCCTGCTGGGTCTGGCCAAGAATGAACCGCATCCCCAGATACACACATAAGGCAAGAATCCCCACGGCCATCTTACCAGGCCTTCCTGCTTTAATCCGTCTCTACCTAGCAGTCAGAGGGTCTGGCCACAATACACATGAGACCAGGCCACCCCCTGGCTCCCTGTCACACTTCAAATCCACACTCCTCACCGGCCCCTGCCCACTCATTCCACCTGATCTCTGCCACTTGCCTTCACTCGATCCCCTCCGGCGTGGCCAGCCTTCTGGAATGCTCAGAACTCATCCCAACTGGTGGCCTTGGCACTTGATCTTTTTCTGCCTGAAATGCTGGCCTCCCAGGCTGGCTCCGTCCTGTCCTTCCAAGCACAATTTCAATGTCCCCTTGGAGGAGCCTTCCTGACCTCTTTCTAAAATACCGCCCTGCTCTTCCAACCACCTTGTCGCGTGCTCGTCTGAGCACGGTCGCTGCTTGGGATGCTCTTGTTCCTTTAGTTTCATGTTTAGCCATTTACGGTCTGAAGCCCTGAACGTGAACTCCATGAGCAGGAACCAGACCCCCTCCATGTTGCTCATGCCTGTCAATCCTTTGGGCTTACAGTGAAGCCCTGAACGCAGTAGGTACCCGGTGAATGGGTGTTACAGGGACTCCGCCGTCATTTATTGAGCACTGCATCATCCAGAGATGTAGTACCAGGTTGTGCTTTATGTGCATCACCTCAGGAAGAGGCTCTGTGCTCCACTTCCTGGCTCTGGGACAGTAACAGTTCTATTCATAAGCTTGGGAGGATCGAGCAGGCTGAGGTGAGTCCTCAGAATATGCATTTTCCTGGGATTCTGCCCTCTTCCCTCCTCTACGCTTTAAGAAACCAATTGCCTTTAGAGTGGGAAGAACCCGGTGCCAGTTATGCCTATCACTTCTGAGCGGTGTGACCCTAAGTAAGTGATGGTACCTCTCTGTGCCTCCATTTCCTCATCTTTAAAATGGGGAGCAGAGGCCCTGGTTCAGGGGCAGCTTTGATGCAGGTCAGAGGCTATTCCCACACCTTCCAGCCGTTCCCCATCAAGCTTCCGCTTTCCCATCCTGTATGCCCCACGCTGCCCAGCTCACCCTTCCCAGTGGGGAGGGTGCCTCAGGGGCACCTGGGCCCGGCCCGGCTGCCTCTGCCCTACACGCAAACCCTCCTCTCACTTTTCATTCTTGTAAATTGACGTCAGTGCTGCTGAATCATGAAGCTGAGGTTTGAGAGAATGCATCACTGGGGAAGCCACATGGTAGACAGTAGCTTCTCCCTCCCCTCCCCATCCCCCCACCCCCATTTGCCTCTGCACTGGCATCTGCTCAGGATCAGTCACAGGGGACCTGGAGTGCCGCTCCTCGGGGCTTTTAGGTCATTTTAGGTCACTGTATGGGTTAGTATAGATTTTTTTAAAAGACTCAAAAGAGACAGGGCCAGGTCTGGGGAGGGGTGGGGGCGCGGGGGGGCGCTCTTCATTCTTAGCTGATTTGCTCCAAGTTTTGTAAGAGGATTGGGTTTGTGTCATTTAGAGGTGGTTTTTACACTTTTTTTAAAAGAGGGGGGAAAACCTTGAAAATATATTGACGGCCTGCTACTTCAACCCTCTTTTAGATGAGGGCTTGCTTCTTCATCTGTAGAATGGGGATATTAATAGTACCTAAATCATAAGGCTAGGGTGAAGGTTGAGTGTTTTAATATAAGTAACTAGGGGTTGGAATGGTGCCTGCATAGAAACGCTATATGTAAATGCTAGCAGCTGCTGCTGTTATTATTATTCAGACCGTTAGGCCCTCATGGGAGGCCGTGGTACCTAGCGGTGGTACCCAGCTTCTGAAGCAGGATGATCTAAGTTTGAAAACCTGGCTCTACCACTTGCTGTGTGCGCCCTGTTCTGCCTCTCGAGTCTCAATTTTCCCACCCGCAAAACGAGCACTTGAATTGCAACCGCGCGGTCTGGGGGATCGAGTCCTCGCCCTGGTCTGTACAGGCCCGTGTGCTGGACTGTGGCACAGCTGCTAACCACCAGAATGGTGGGGAGGGTTCTCACCTCCCGTGCGGGAGGCCCCCGGTTCGGTCCCGCCCCTCTTGGCCCCACATCCACCTGTGTGGAGTGAAGCTATGTCACAGCTAATGATGTGCAGCTGTGGAGACTGCGCTGGGCCCTCCCCACTTCGGTCTCTCTCCCAAACAATAAATCTTAATAGGTTTCTAACTCACAGGATGGTTGTGAGGATTAAGCAAAGTAACACAGGTCTCTGCACATAGTAAGTGCTCACCCAGTGTCTGTGGTATGCCCAAGCACTGCCTTCTTGGATTTCTCCAGGCACTGCCCAAGGTGGGTAGGAGACTGGGAAAATCAGAACAAGGACAGGACTTGATCCACACAACAGAGAACAAAGGACCGGGAAGTGCTTAACAAGAAAAAAGCAGTGATTCCCTGAAGGCAGACAGGCGTTACACTTCCTCCCCTCCTGCTCCACCTTATTAAAGGATGAAATTGCTGAGGCTCTCTGAGATCCTAAATCTCTCCTGGCCATCCTTAACCTTGAGGCCTGGAACCTATTTAATCCCTAAGACAAGCCTAGGCAGTTCTAGTTCTCAAGTTAATTTTATGCTGCACTTTAGAGTGTGAAAGGTATTATTAAATCCTGGGACACTCCATTATAAGCGTGCCCAAGGCTGCAGAAGGCCATTCTAACTTCTAAAAATGAAGTGCAACATCTGCTTCACTCTAAACCTGAAAATGACTCAGTTCACCCAGTGCAGCAGCACAGCCCTAAGTTGCCAGTATGGCTGATCTGTCAGGCTGGCCAAACACAGGAGTAGCCACAAAACCGGTGTTGTGGGGACTTTCTGGTGGTGCAGGTCGGGTCCACAAACATCCTGGAGCAACCCTTTCCTCCCCTGGCTCCTGAAAGCACCCTTTCTGTGACTCCGAAGCCTGCTGCTGAGGGTTCTAGCTACCACCTCCTCCAGCAAGTCCTCCCCGAGGCCCCCAGAGGCAAAGGGAATTGCCCAAAGCCACCAGCAGGGCCCTCCTGCCGCCACAAACCACAAAGCCTCTTTCTGACTCCCAAGTTGTGCGTTCACCAAAAAGTACATAAGACTGAGCAAGGCGGGAAGAAGGAAGTCGGGCCCAGCCCTGTATCCCCCAGCCCATCTGAAATGTCTCCCTTGATGCTGCGTTTCAGAATATGCCACTCCTCCTTCCAAAAACTCAAGCTCCTGCCCCACCTGCCTTCCTGGAAGTTGTCATGGTCACAGAATGCAATTTCCTCTCTGTCATCCATTTCAAATAGATGCTGGGTGGACAGGTGGAAAAGGCCCAAATAATCTTCTTTGACACAGGAATGAGCCCAGGCAGATTTACCCCTGCGCTCATTTTCTCTTTGTGAAAGGGCATAAGAGCCTTGCTTCACAGACTGATTGTCTGTATAAGATTAAGTAAACTGAAACAGGTAAAGCTCCCAACAGGCCCTGGTACACATACGGGCTCAACTGTAAGCTGCCATTTTAACCAGACACACAACCCCAAACCAGACCCACGGTTCCTGTGGCCCTAGAGCCACCAGGGGAACCAAGCAGGGTTCTTAGCCACAGGATATGGGCCACGTACACCTCCAATCAGGTCAGGCGTAGGGTCCCTCTCCCCTGGACCCGTTCAGAACCAAAGAGAACCTTTGACCAAAGCACATACATGCTCTAGAAACCGTTTTTTCTTTAAAAAAAAACTTTCATAATAAAGTTTATTACCTAAACTGGTTGTAAAAAATATAAAATAGGATTCTGCACAGCAGAAAAATAAAGCCAGAGACCCTCCCCCAACCCCTGGTTTGTGCAAAGATACTGGGTATATGTAAACATGAAGAGGTAGGAGGTACACGTTCAGGTCCTGGCCCCAGATAGTTAAGTTAAGCTGCTACTACAACCAGGGGGACCCAGAGGGAGCACCAGGGAGGGGCACGCCCCCAGGAGGTGGGGAGGGGTCTGCAGCCTCGTCTCCAGCCGAGGGGGAGGCGCCTCCCCCCCCCCACACACCGGCTCCCTCCAAACCCCGGTGGGAAGGACACCCACGTGGTTCTAGGAAAATAATAATTAATAACAGAAAAGACTAAAGCTCCCCCAGTTAATGCTGCCTGCGCGGCCGGTCAGATCTGGAAGGGGAACGAGCTCATGTAATCACGGAGGACGGGGTTGAGGGGGATGCGCGCCAGGTTCTCGCGGCCCACGGTGGCCACGATGCGCTGGCGACACAGCTCCTGCAGCGGCCGCACCCGGCGCTGGCGCAGCGGGGCCCCCAGCATGCGGCGCGGCGCCGCCACGTAGTGCTCCAGCAGCTCGAACAGGCAGTCGAAGCTCTCGCGGCTGCCGTCCAGGTGGAAGCGGCCGGCCTGGAAGTGCACGCGGATGCTCGTGGGGCCCGAGGCCATCTTCACGCTGAGGGCGAAGAAACAGTTCCGCTGGCGGCTGTCGCGCACCAGGAAGGTGCCCACGGGCTCGGCGCGCAGCCGCTCGTGCGCCCCGTGCACACTCAGCGGCCCCCAGTAGAAGCCGCAGGCGTCCAGGAGCGCGCTGGCGCGGATGATGCGCCGGTACTCGGCGTGCGAGCGGAACGTGCGGAAGTGCGTGTCTCCGGGGGCCGGGGCCGCGGCCGCCGGGCAGGGCCTGGGGCGCGCCGGGGCCGCGGGCGAGGAGGAGGAGGAGGAGGAAGGCTCTGGCCGCCGTCGGGGCTCTGCTGCCGTGGAGATTGCATTGTCGGCTGCCACCTGGTTGTGTGCTACCATCCTACACGCGGGGCCGGCCGGAGGGGTGGGCCATAGCGTCCGGGGGTGCGCTGAGGGGGAGACAGGCAGTGAGCGGGGGGTCTGCAGGGGTTGGGGGGCTTAGGGCTGGGCCGATCGCCCCAAGGGGCAGCACCTCGTCGGCGCGGCCCCTTGGAGCCTAAGCGGGCTCATCCAGAAGATGGGCTCCCCGGTCCGCGGAGCACTTTCAGGCCAGTGGTGAGGGGGCTCGGCCCGGCTGCCAGAGCGTTCAGAGTGTGGGTGGGTGGGGGGCGCACGGAGAGCGATGCCCAGGGAAGGTTTGCCCCAACTCTGGCCACCCGGCCCTCGGCTCGCCGTCCCGAGGCCGCCGCCTGCCGGTCAGGCCGGGGATGGGCACCTCGTTCGGGCGTTTTGGGCAAAAAAAGGAGGAAAACTGCGCCGCGGGGACCCCACGCGCGGGGTGCTGCCAGAGTGGGGCCGGTGGGGACCAGGGGAGAGGCGGCTGTGACCCCCACCACGCGCCCCCGAGGCCGGCCTGACAGCCGGCGACTGTCCGTTCCTGTCCTTCCCCCGTCCCCCTCCCGCTCCCTTGCCCAGAGCCCCGCTCACCTGGCGGCGGGGCGCGGGGCGCCGCGGGCGGGGCAGCAGGGGGGCTCCGGGGCGGCTCTCGCGCATGCTCCGGGGCCAGGAGCCGTGCAGCTGCCACGGCCGCAGCTCGCTCTGCTCCGCACCCGCCCCTGCACCAGCCTTTTAAACCACTGGAAGGCCCCGCCCCCTGCAGGCCCCGCCCCCTGCAGGCCCCTGTCTTCCGCGCCACTTTCGGTTTCTTTTTCTGCGGTCGTGGCCACACCAGCTCGACCTTTTCATGCACACACCGGCACCCTCCCCGAGGAGCCCCCACCCCTGCCCCACCCAGAGCGCACCTGTCCTAGGACCCCCCCCCACCAAGGTCTCTGGCCCCGCCCCCGAACCCCCTGGCCATTTCTCGGACGCCCCTTTCGGACCCGGCCCTGGGTCACAGGTTTCTGCAGCCAAGTCCTTTAGAATACTCCCAACTAGGCTTGACACGCCCCTCTCCCCGCCAGGTGTCTCAGCACCCCATCCCGGCACCTGCCCTCCACACCCCTCAAACCAGACCCCTCCACCCGGCCTGGGGTCCGGCCACAAGGGCCCGGCTTTGCATCCCTCGGGACTGCTCCCGCCGTCGCCCTGCCCCCATAGTCCCGGAGCCGCGGCGGCGGCCCCCTCCCACCCCCGCGCGCTCCTCCGGGCTGTTGCTGCCCCGATCTTGGCTTGGGCTTCCCAGGAAGCGACAGCCTGACCGCAGGCTTCGGAGGAACCCTGCTGCAGGGCACGAGGGGGTGCCTCGACTGCACGCCGAGTTCCTCAGAAACCAGGCGGCCCGCAAGGTCCCCTGAGGCCTTGGCTAGTCCTCTCACACGACAGCTGGAGCAACTGAGGTTCAGGGAGGAGCTGTGATTTGCCGTGACTGGCAGATGGGTGGCTCTGGAGGGGACATTCCCTCCTCCTCGGGCACCTCCAATCGCACTTTGGAGCCCAATGAAGTGATGGTTCGTTTTCAGGTGTGATGATTCCCCAAACCCACTTCGTTTTCTCCTGGTCACCCCTACTCTATAGATTCCCCTCCTGCTGCTCCTCAAGCATCTGCCTCCACCCCCACTCATACCTTGGGCTTGGAATCATGGGGTTTGGTGGTGTGGGCTGTACTTATACATCTGTGTGTGATCCACGATCCTGTCTGGTGAAAAGGAACGGGGTAGGTGCCTGGGGTATTTTTAAAGAAAAGGAAGAACACATGAGGGCAAGGGCTGGGTAGGTGGGTCGTCTCAGTTTGGAGAGGTTACACAGAAGACAGGACTGGCTGGGGGCAGGACGGCTGGCCTGGCGCTGGCACACACTGCCCTCTACAGGCCGCTCAGGGTGCAGCCCAGCCGGCTCCTCCGTGAAGCCCTGCCTGCCCACCCCGCCCAACCCCAGGCAGAACCCAGGCCCTCTGTTTTTTTATGAACACAAGGCGGTAACCCAGAACCAGTCTTGCTTAGGGACCCCTTTGGCAACCTGAATTTGTGTGTGGCAGCAGCTAGTGTTGGTTATTGATGGGTAGTCCTGGGTCGTGTGCACATGCATGGGAGTGCGTGTGTGCACTCGTGCGTGGGAGTAAGTGTATGCACTCGTGCACGGCACGGCAGAGAAGATGCATGCATGTGCCAGTCGTCAGGTGCCGTGGTCATTCCAGAGCACCTTCTAGGGGCTGCAGCCTGTGGTGGGTGATGAGTGAAAATAAAGTGATTGAATGCCAGACTGTGGACCCAGCTACCCGGGTTCCAGCTCCACCTTTGCAATTTTCTAGCCTTATAATCTTAAGCATGTAATCAACTCCTCTGCCTTGGTTTCTTCACCTGTGAAACAGGTAATAATAGTACTTCCCTCAAAGCGGTAGGAATTAAATGAGTGATCATGGGTCAAGTGCTTAGAATAAGTAGTCCCTGGCGTATAATTCCGTAGGTGTTTGCTGTTGCTAATGGTCACCCCGAGGGTGCCTGTGGGTGTGGCAGCATGTTGGAGCACACACACACACGTGACCTTATTCCTTATGCCCATTTTATAAGCCTTAGTCCAGGGAGCACAGGCCAGAGGAGACACAGGCAGAAGGGGAGGAGAGTTTTACTAGGGCAAAGCAGGCCCCTGGATGCTGGCATGGGGCGGGGTACCCCTCTTCCTTCTCACTTGAGCTGGGGGTGGGTGGTCCAGGCCCAGAGAAATAGCCCAGGCTGGGCTGGCTCCTGCATGACTTGTCTTCCTGCCAACATGTCACCTTGGCAGGCGTCTAGGCAGAGGGAAATCTATAAATAGCTGATGGCCCACATGCCTCCCCCCTCACCCCCTTTGACAGCCTCGTTGGCTACTTTGGGAGAACTGCCCCTTTTTCCTGGGGGCTGGAGCCCCCTTCTCTTGGACCCCCCTCTTGCTGCTAACTCTTCCACCCATCCCTGTGGAGCCTTTTCCTTCGTTTCATGTACCTGATACCAATGATGTATTGGCCCAAACTGACTGTGTGCTCAGTGCTAATTATAGTAGTCCTTAGACCACTGGGTTGGTGTACAACAATCCAGCCTGCCCATTTTACAGAAAGAGAAACTGAGGCTCAGAGGGGTAGTCATTTGCCCTGAGGCACCCAGCTTCTATGGGGCCGAGCAGAGATTCACACCCAGGACACTGGACCCCAGAGCTTTTGCCCTTGGCCACTGTGCTGTAAACTCCCTCCGCCTGACCTGGTGACCTCAAATCCTGGTTTGTCTTCGGGAAAAGGAGGAGATGCTAAAGAAACCAGAGGTTCATTTGGATCCTGAGCCGGCCTGGGAGCAGTGGGAACAGGCCTGCCTCTCATTTATGAGCTGGGGGAGCTCCGGGTCTCAACATGCAGGCCTCCCCCTCGCCCTTCGTGACTTTGGGCCCTGTCTGCATGATAGGACGGATCCCGTCCTCCACCAGACCCTGAAAGTCATGGTGAATCAGGTCTTATTTGCCAGACCCACATGGGTTCTCCTCACTACCAACAGCAACGGTTACTCTAACTTTGGTTTCATTTTCTAAAGTCCTGACTTCAAAACGAAACCAAATCCAGATGCCAGAAGGGAAAGAGAAATATGCTGATTGACCCGCATCGGCCTTCTGGCTCCTTTCTCCCCGAAGAACTGGTGCTGGACTCACAGGAATCCAGGTGGCCTGGGAACCCCCAAAGGAGTTCAGGCTCCACAGCAAGACCGGGCTGCGTTTGGACTGCAGGCTCGCTGCCTTCCAGATGGGCGACCCTGGGCGAGCAGCTGCCTTCTCTGGGCCTCGTTTGGCTCATCTGCACATTGATCTGCAAGTTTCGTACCTCGCAGAACAGCAGTGCATGCTAAGTCTGAAGCAAAGTGCAGGGCACAGAAAACGTGCACAGCACAAGTGACTTCTCGTCCCAGGGTTAGTCAGCCCGATGTCCACAGCTTGTTGAGCCACAGCCAGACATATGGGCTGGTCCTCCTTCCCCCTTGGCAGGCCCTGGCCACCCAGAGGTGAAGAGCCCAGTCAGTTTGGCAGTTTCTCTTTCCAGCTTTGGCAGAGTCCTGCTGGGAAAAGCAGTCCCTGGTCAGCACATGTCATCCTGAAACTACTCTCTGCCCCAGTGCTCCTCAGCCTTCCTTCTCACCTAAGACACCTCCCGTGGGAGTCTGTGCCCCGGGGGAGCCCCAAGCTGTGGGGTATGGAACATGGATTCTGCTGTCAGCCGGCTGGCCTGGGTTTAAGTCTGTCACTTAATAAGCACGTGGCCTGGGGCAAGCTTCTTAGCTTCTCTGTGCCTCAGTTTCCTCATCTGCAAGATCGAGGTAGTAACATATCTGTTTCACTCCTTCGGTGTTTATTCAGTAGGTATTTAATGAGAAGCTAGTGTCTCCCCAGCAAGCCCAGGGAAGACACACAGTGAATTCACAGGCTCGTTCCAGAGCGTGTCGAGGCCCACGGGGGGAATAACGGAAAAGGGGAGCCACAAGGTGTCTGTGGGGCTGGGGAGGAGTGGGATGAGGCAGGCAGGGAAAGCCTACTGGAGGTGGTGATGTGGGAGCTGAGGTCTTTCTGAAAGTGGATGGAGACAACTCCAGCTAGAAACAAGAGCTGGTGCCGGGGCCCTGAAGTGGGAGTGAGTGGCCTTCTTAAGGGTCCGAAAGGAGACCTTGAGAGCTGCTGTGGAGAGATCCTGGGGTGAGTACAGGGGTGGGGCCCCAGCGGAGGTGGGGGGTTGTGGGACTCACCCTGACTGCCGCACACAGCCCTCAGAGCCCGGAGGCACTGTAGGATTGAGTGTGGAAAGATCCCTCTGGCTGCTGACCCACTGGGCTTTAGCGGTGATGCCCTACAGTAGGGGCCTTGGGACACATCTCACTACTGTCCCTGACCCTCCACCCCAGAATGTCACCACACTAGCCCCTGAAATGGGTGCGGAGTCCTAAGGGTGAGCCTGGCCATTTGTGCTCTGTAGGAGAGCACCGCTCAGGGAGTCCAAGGCCTGAGTTCTAGGGTCAGCCCTCACTCCCCAGGAGGCCTCAGGCAAGGGATCACCATTTGCTGGTGACAGATTTTTGCTGTATTGTCTCATTTACTCTTCCTCGTGGCTCTTTGGATGGCGATTATGTGGCACCATTTACCAAGTGAGACAGGCAAGACTCGGGGAGCTAGTGGAACTTGGTGGAGGAGTTTTGGGGATGTCTGCTTTGCTGTGTGGGGTAAACCCGCGTCCCAGCCCCTCCTGGTAGCAGGAAACATCAGGTGCTTCGGTGGGGGAAGGGCTGTGCAGCGAGACACCGGAGTCCAAGGAGAAGGTTCTCGTTTCCCATGCAGGAGGCGATGACAGTGGCTCCCGGGCTTCGTGGGGAGACCTGATGGGAACCTCCCAGCCGGCCCATCCATCCCCCTGTGACAGGCGAAGAAAGGGGCAGATGTGAAATATCTGGTCCTAACCAGCTCTCAGAAAACAGTTGCGATTGTTGTGTGAATGACTCCCAAATAGAAGGGGCAGGAGAGAGGAGTTCTGACAGTACCGCCCGTGGGCTCTATACACACCTGGTTCCCGCCCCAGTGCCCTGCCCCACCCTCACCTGCTGGGGCTTCAGGCAAATCGATTGAATCCTGTGGCTCAGAGAACTGTCACAAGCCCGCTGAGCTGGCAGGTTCAGTGCTTTTTCATCAACAAATCCCTCAGGACCTTGCCTGGAGCTGGTTTATTCTGTTTTCACATATTATTCTAAGAAGCCGCTCTGGGCCCCACCCCACCCCACCCCAGAAGTGGCAGCTTCGGTGGCAGATTCGGCGTCAGCTGCTGACGACAAGAAGCCAGCAGTTACCTTTGGCGGTTGACATAGTGAGGGAAAAGGATTTGCTAATGCTATGAGATTAGAAAGAACTGGTGCGCAAAAGGCCAGGGACTTGGAGAGGAGGGAGGCGGGAGGACTCGGCCCGTTGGCCCCTCACGGTGGGAACCCTGTTGAGAGCAGCAGCTGCCATTGCAAGAGGCCACCGGTTCTCTCAGTTTGAGGAGGCGTCTAGTTTCGGGGCGCACAGACCGGCAGCGCACTGGACGGTGGCCCATGACCTGGGGAAGCCCCGTGTCTGCTGGCACGTAAGGAGGCACCCGGCCCAGTGGATGGGGCCCGTCACAGACCTCCGGCAGAGGTGCCCACAGCCCAGGACAGAGAAGCGAGTGTGCTCCCGGCAGAGCCCGGTGCAGGCAAAGGCCTGGAGACAAAATGTGAGGCCCCGAGTGGCAAGTGGCAGGAGATGAGTCTGCATGAAGCCAGAGAGCACCCTATGCCACCCTATGCCAATGCCCCCCTAACCTTTTCACTGCGCTGGTATTCTATTGCCATACGCAAAGCAGTTTCAGGGATATCCTCAAGTAATGGAAATTTGGTTATGTCGAAAAAAAATTTTTGAAGGTGACCATGGCTCCATCCAGCAAATAAAACGAAAGTGTTGTATCATGAACTGCATTGCCACATGCGCCTGTACTACAATCAAATACTCGGAGAGGCGCAAAACGCAAATGAAAACCAAGACGAGACTTACTCGTCCTACGCGTAGCAGCAATAGCAACTCATGAAGAGACAGCATCGTCACACGCAGGGAAAGGGCTACTGGTTCATAGCCCCTGAGCTGCCGAAAGCCAGTGGGACGGTTTGGCCACTCTGCCCTGGGGAGACGAGTTCCCCTGGGGAGAGGTTCTGGGTCACCTTGCCCAAAGCAGCAAGCCCAGAAAGGGACGGATGGCATTGGCTGGAGAGAAGATAACACTTTGCAGTCTCAGAGTTTAATAGTCAACATTCCTTGAAGTCAACATTCCTCAGAGTCAACAAAGCTCTGCTGAGCCCCTACGAGATGCCTCATTTCTTTTTTCTCCTTATCTACTTCTTTTTATTGCCTTATATAAAACAAGGAAAGCTTTTCCCCTCCCCAGGCATGACCCCAGGCACCAGCTTGGTTTGTGTCCTTCCAGGTCTTTTCCTACCATTCACACACCTGCATTCCTCCCCCGGCCCACCCCATAAAAATACATTGTTTTGTAAAGAATGTTGTCCTCTGTAAATACCACTCATCGCTCTATCTCCACCTTCCCTTTCACTCAAATGTATCCTGGCAACCTGGATAGATCACATGTAGATCAACTTCGTGCTTTAAAAACGACATGATACATTTTTTAAAACTACCTTCTCAGTGAACCTCGTGTGTTCATTTATCCATCCCCTATGGGTGGGCACATAGGTTGTTGCAGGTTTTTGCTCTTGCAGTCATTGTGGCCGTGCACCTCCCTGTACAGTGTCCAGGCACACAAGTGTGAGAAGCACTTTGTACACTTTAAGTCAAGCTTGTCCAACCTGCGACCTGCGGGCCGCCTGCAGCCCCAGGACAGTTTTGAATGTGGCCCAGAACAAATCCATAAACTTTCTTAAAACATGAGGTTTTTTTGCAAACTTTTTTTTTTTTAATCTCATCAGCTATTGTTAGTGTATTTTATGTGTGGCCCAAGACAATTCTTCCAATGTGGCCCAGGGAAGCCAAGAGGTTGGACACCATTGCTTAAATGTTAACCGGCCTGCCAGTTGCCCACCGACATGCCTGTGTGTCTTTACCTCCTCGGCAGTAGCGTTTGACCTCATCTGCTTCCTCATGCCTTTGCCTTTTGTTATCTAACTTTTTTCCATTTTTGCCCGTTCAACAAGTACACAAGTGGCATCTCACCATTGCTTTAATGCCTGCTCTTTCTTTTTTCTTTTAAGATCTATTTTTATTGGTTTTGACAGAGACAGAGAGAAGGGGGAGGGCCCAGAGCCGTCTCCATAGTTGTGCGTCATCAGTTTTCAGCATGGTTTTGTTCCACACAGGTGGGCGGGGGGCCGTGCAGGGTGGGAACTGGGCTGGGGCCTCCCGCATGGGAAGTAGACCCCAGTTCAGCATATAGTTCTGCACGGGCTGGGGCCAGGACTCAATCCTCAGACCTTGGGGCCGCAAGGCACTGGAGCCATCCTGGCTTCCCTGCTCTTTCATTCGTTTAACAAATAATATTTACTGAGCTTTTCTAATATGTGCCAATACCATGCTGAGTCCTGGGGATGCAGCAGTTAAGAAAAGCATGGCCCCTTGGACCTCTTCACAAAGCATGAGGTGCAGCTAAGGCTCAGAGAGGTTCAGAGTCAGACCTGGGGTCACCCAGTGAGGGAATGGGGGAGCCGGAAATGGAGTCTGGGTCTGTGTGGCAGTGAGTTTGAGGTATCGTTCCTCCTGAATGATACCTCCAAAGGGCATCTCAGTCCAGATCTACACCCTCTCCCCTGACTGCTCCCCAGGACTGAGGGGGCCTGCAGGTGTGACAGTGCCCCAGGCAGTCCCACCACAGGCTGGGCTGTATCTGTCACCCAAACCTCACCACACCCCAATGTCCTACTGAAGTGAACCAGAAAGGCAAGCTAGGTCGCCCCTCAGCATCTGCATAGCCTCTCGGTGGCTGCGTGGAGCATCTGTTTCTGTTTCCTGAATTTGGGTTTCCAGCAGGCCTGTCCCCAAACAACTGCTGCCCCACCCCAAACCCAGCAAGTGAAAGAATGAATCTGCGGTTTGATGTTTTTCCTCTTGTCATCATGTATCAGCCTCTGAGAGGGTGGATGTGTGTTTGAGTGTGTAGGGGGAGGCATGCAAGAGCCTGCATGTACTCATTGCGGGGAGGGTATTTGGGAGTCCTTGTGTGAACCTAGGTCTCTGTGTGTGATTGGCAGTGTGTTTGTTCTGTGTATGCATGACTGCGTGTGTGTGTGTGTATGCATGCTCGCTACTTTATTTTTGCCTGTTGGTTTTAGGGAAATGTGGGGTTAAGGATGAGTCCACACGCCATACATGTGACCAGGTCTGTCTGCTTCCCAGTTCACTTACTCTTTGTTATAGAGATCGTGTCTCTGTAATAGATCGGCCTTCAGTGATCATATTATAAAAGGACACTGTTCAGGGAGTAGGGAGGCCCTTTGGTGAGTGGAACTCAAAGTCCCTGACCTAATCCTCTGATCCTCTCTCTCTACCTCCTCCCTTAAATGTGCTCCCCAGAAGCACTTCCCAAACTCTTACACTAGGGTGTCAGTGACTATCATGGCGTGAGGTGGCTTTCCATTTTTAAATAGGGAACCAGGAGGTTTGGGACAAAGCAGGAATCTCTGATCTCAGACCTGCCATCTGGGAGGCTTTAATAAAATCATTTCACCTCTGAGTCTCAGCTTGGTCATATGTAAAGTAGGAACAGTCATGTCACCTGCTGAGGGTGTGTGGATTCAGCAGAACTATGTCGCAATGTCTGGCATTCAGTAGGAGCTCAGTAGGTGGTTATTTCCTCAGCCTGCCTGGGCCCTTCCTCACATCCTCTCAGGTGAACCAAGCTGGAACATTGCTCTGCTCTCGGGGGAGGTCAAGGGACACACTGAATGTAGACTGTGTCCCAGATCCTCTGCTGGACGCTCACAGCATCATCTCAGTGACCCCTCAAGGGAGGCACTTTAGCCTCCATTTTTATAGAGGCGGAGACTGGGGCCCAGGGAAGGGAAGTGACTTGCTAAGGCCACACAGCTGAGCTCTGAAGGAGGACCTTCCATTGCACACCTGCCCGTCCTGCAAAACTCAGACTTGCCATATAACGTATCACACAGCAGCCAGCACCATCTTTACACACTGGACTTTGTCACTTGCTCCAACGATAATGGCCAAGCTCCCCACAGCCTGCAAACCTCTGCCTAGCCTGGCCCCGCCTGGCAGCCCTGCCTCTTGTCCTGCTACCTGCATATCCTATGCCAGTGACTCCAGTCTTGGGAACACCCCCAGCTCTTTCCCTCTGTAGGACTTTACCACACGCTGTTTCCTTGGCCTGGAACCCCACCCCAGTTGCTCTGCCTCACCTCACCTTGCTCCCTCAACAGCATACGGCAACGTAGGTTCTTTCTCTGGACGGAGCCCCGTGCACCCTAGCACAGCCCCTGAACATACTTGGCCACTTAGATATTGGTTGAAACAAGTGAGGCTCACGTAGGTTGAGACTGAGGTTGATCGCCAGCCCGTGTCACATAGCAGGGACATGTGAGCCAGGAAAAGTCAGGATTCAGACTCAGGATGTTCTGGCTGAAAAGCGCATTCCTAACCCCTTACCTATCTCCTGCCATGTTTCTGGGCTGCCTACCATGTGTGGCTCACAGGGACAGTGTGTGGGCTCGTGGGCATTCCATGGATGTGCATGCACACACTTGTGCACACTACAGGGCAAAGGAGGGCTCTGCACAAGCAGTATTGCCCCCACCTCCACTCCCGCCCCCACCAGGCCCCCAAACACGTGACACCTTTAGTGAAATCAACATGCCAACTCAAGCATAGTCCTCCAGTGCACAGCTTTAATCATTGCATAGAAATCACTGTAGTAACACGTTCCTGCAGAACGCTTGCCTTCCAGCGTTTGATGGCATTTCTCACGTGGGTAAAACTGTCGCAGGAACAAGCCATGGAGTGCAATCTCAGTTGTATTTTCGCCCTGTCATAGAAATGGGCAAGGGACCCTTTAATTGTGGTGCTTCATGAAGTCCCCAGGCCACCCTCTCCTGGGGCCCTGGACTGCTCGTTTGTAATGTGGAGCATGGATAGAGCTTAGACGGCCACCAAGTTCCTAGAGGAAGCCATCTGTCCCATCCATTTAAAATGACTGGGTGACTCACATCCCATTGAAGATCCACCCAGGCTTTTTATATAACATTGAATTCAACTATACCCAAGCTACCCCTCCAGTTTTTTTGGCCCAAACCAACATCTATTTTTCTATCCACTGGTTCATCCAATTACTCCATTCATCCAGTTAACCACCCATCGGCTCATCTATCCATTTGTTCATCCAGTCATCTGATCACCCACCCACCTAGCCAACAATTTAACCAGTTCACCATTCATCACTCACAGCCTTCCAACCGTATCCAAACTTCCCAGTCATTCAACTGATGCAGTTTCCATCCATCCATCCATCTACCCATGCACCTATCCGTCCATCCATCCATCTACCCATCCACCAATCCGTGTAAGCAACTAACCCTTCTATCACCCATCTCTCTACCTAACCACCCTTCTATTTGGCGACCTAGCTTCTCCTCCATCCAGCCTTCCTTCCATATACCTAGTCTCCCACTTACCCATCCTCCCAATCAACTCATCCGACATATTCGAAGAACTAGTCCAGCAACTCCCCCTTCCCTTGCCTGTGGTTCCTCTGTGCTGTGGCCCTTCCCCACCTGCCTGGAAGGTACCTGAGCTCCGCCTCTTTGCCTTGGACACCCGCTGGCTCCTCTTGACCACCTTCCTCTTCTTCGCCTTCTTTTCCAGGTTCTTTCTGTTCTTGGGGTAGCAGCTGCAGGAACAGGTGGCCGGCCGCGCGGGGCAGTGGGGGGAGAGCATGGTGTCTGCGCGACGCTTTGGTGGAGGGCTGGGTCTTGGAGTCCGGCTCCGGGGGCCAGGTGGGTTGCAGTGGCCGGCCGGGCTCTGCTTGGAGCTCTGGTGACCGCTCTGGCTCCAGCTGCAGTTTGGGCAGAGGTGGCCGCAGTCACAGTGGGTGCAGGGGTGGCTTTGGTGCCGAGAGTTGCTATGGGTGATGGGAAAGTTCTGTGCCTTGGTGTCCATGGGAGGCCACACTTGGAGGGGCAGAAGCCTCCTCTTCTTCCGTCTCTTCCAGCACACCCAGCTTTACAGAGGCCCTGGCATCCCCAGGTTATATAGCTGGGGCCAATTGTGATGGCATAGGCCACCGGGGTGTGACAGATGTGACCTGGCAGGGACAGAGCCCCCTGCCCCTGCCCCTAACCCCCAGGGCAGGGCAGCTTTGAGTGGCCTCCTGGGGCGATCCCATCTGTCAGCCAGGAGTAGGGACCCCTGGCTCAGAGCTGGCTGGGTCCACATCCCTGATCTGCCTTTTTCCTTTCCTTACGGTCACTCGCCTGGGCATTCACCTCTCAGTCTGTTTCCCGAGCTTTGTGGAGCAGGGACAATGAGAATTGTCCTACCTCCTAAGGATGTTAGAAGAATTAAAGGAGAGACTCTATGCCCAGCAGTTGGTTCAGGGCCAGCCCACAGTAAGAGCTCACTCACTGTCTAAGCATTCCAGCCCTTTTTCGTACCTACCCAGGCAGCTTGGAAGCCAGGAACACAGCCCTGCCCCCGTGATAGCTGGCCGGGGGTCCAGGGCTGGTGGTTATGTCAGACACCTAATGCAAGGACAGACGGGTGGGTGCGTGTGTGGGTGTTCACGGGATCGGATGGCTCATGATGGGTGAATGGTGGGTGACACAATGTGCTGGTGGGTGGGCCTGGGGCTTTCCTAGCAACCCCACCTCCCCAGCAAGGTTTAAATTCAGGAGATATAGGACCAGATTCAATCCCAGTTTACGCTGAGTTCTGATCTTGGAAGGGTCATTTTGGTTCTCTAGGTGTGGCTTCCTTATCTGACAAAGGGATGTCATTCCTTCCTTCCTGGTGTTCCTGTGAGCCTGCGGTGCCTGTCAAACTGCAGAAGGCTCTAGAAAACTCTTCCTCCCTCCACTCCTGCCTCCTAACTCCCCCCTGTTCCCTGCTAGGGAAGCCCCGACTACAGTAAGAATCACAGCACCTCACTCAAACCTCCCAGCACCTGTGGAAGGAAGCCAGACCTGCTGCTAGCCCACGGGACCCTGCAAGCCACTCTCCCACGCCTTGGCCAAAGCCCTGGGCCACTCTTGGTAGCGCTTCTGGCCCATGAAGTCCCCTTCTTCTCCGTCTCCTCTCCCCTTGGCAGCTCCTCCCGGCCCACGTCTACTTTCTTTTTCTATTGCTCATGGGTCACTTTGCCTTTTGTTATGAGGCTTTGCTTTCTCCACCTGCTTTTTAAAAAAGTTTTATGGGGGAAGCCGGGATGGCTCAGCAGAGTAAGTGCTCACTTTGCAGCCCCAGGGTCCAAGGATCAAATCCTGGCCCCAGCCTGTGCGGACCCATATGCTGAACTGGGGAGTGCTCCCCATGCTGGAGTCCCAGTTTGGTTCTCGCCCCCCTAGTTTGGCCCTTGGCTCGAGGGGGTGTGCCTCCCATGCAGGAGGCCACCAGCCCAGTTCCTACCTTGTGGGGGGCCCCCCGCCCACCTGTGGAACAAAAACTAAAAACTGATGACATGCAACTAGAGAGACTGCTCTGGGCCCTCCCGTCTCTCCATCTCTCTCTGTCTCTGTCAAAAGCAATAAAATAATCCTTTAAAAATTTTTATGTAACAGATACTTATTGGTCATGTGAAATGTGTCAGCCACTTTCTAGGCAGCTGAGATGTTGGTGAACAAAGCTGAGAAAGTCCCTGTGACCCTCACATGTGACTGGAGGAAGGCAGTAGGGAGATGTAATGAAGTGTGTTCCAAGTAGAGAAGTACCACGAAGCACGCCAGTTCGCAGAGGCGTGCACAGGCAGCCGAGGCAGCTTCGAGTGTGGACGCATCCGAGGGCGGGTCTCCGGTGTGTCCTCAGGTGGCTGGTGCTTGGGGGGTAGCACCGATGGCAGAGGGGGTACCACTGATACTTTGCTAAGCCGCCAGGGCTGCAGGGCACCGGGCCCGGGTTCTGCGTCTGTGTCTGGGAGCTTCCCTGGGCTTTCATGAGGACGTGGGCGCTGGGACCACGGATGGTCACGTTGAGTGTGATGGTGGCAGCAGTGCAATCACAGGCTGAGGAGGACTCCACATATGCTGACGCCCAAACCAGGGCCAGTGAGGCCGATGGAACCTCCCCGACTCCAGCCTCACTCAGCTGACATTTCATTAGGTCTCCTGACCCCCTGATATAGGGGGTCCTGTTAATCTCACCTTCAACACAGAGGGACAGACCAAGGCTCAGGGATAGACCGTGACCTGCCCGAGGTCACACACAGCTAGCAGGAAATGTGGAGCTGGAGTGCTGGACTCCCAAACCAGTGCTCTTTAGGAAGGCTGTCCATGGCTGGAGCAGCAGAACGGGGCTTTTGCTGTGGGAGAGTACACCGTCCCAGCCGGCGCTCTCAGCCCGTGACTGCCCCGGCTTGGGGAGGACTCCCCCTCCCTCCCCAGAGACCTGGGCGACCACATGTGCACTCCACAAGGCCCGGGAGGGTCACAGGGGATGGGCCCCGCGGGGAGTCACGGCTGGACGTCAGGAGCGGGGGTCACAGATTTATGCTCTTCACCCCTTAAGTGCGTGCGTGCGCGCGCACACACACACACACACACACACACACACACACACACACACACACACACACACACACACACACACACGGTGTCGCAGGCACAGGGCGGGGAGACCGGAAAGGACAAGGATGCCTTTGGAGACTTTATTGACTCTTTTCTGAAGGTTCTCGCTGGAGCGGCAGCAGGCCGCCTCTGCCGGGGTCCTTGTCGGGGGTCAGGAGTGCGTCTGCTCGGGCTCCGGGCTCTGCTGGGCCGCAAGGTCGTCTTCGGCGCCCTCCTCTTGCCTCCCGGGTTCCAGCAGCAGCAGCTTGCCCTGCACTGGAAGCTCCTCCTCCTCCTCCTCCCCCTCCCCCTCCTCCTCTTCCTCGCTTTCTGACGACGAGAAGCTATCCTGACTCACGCAGGCTATGAGCCTCTTCATGGAGGACTTGTGGCCCCGGCTGTGGCCGGTGCCCAGCTTGGCACAGAGGGAACCCATTGCCCGCTTTGGTTGCCTCTCTAGACTGGAGAGGGAGGGGCGCGGGGGCGTGGATGGGGCCATCAGGGCTGTAGGCAGAGTGTGACATCACAGAGGGGCCCCTGGCGCCCCCCGCCCTCGGAGACCTGAGTCTGGACCAACACCTTACTCAAGCCTCAGCCACTAGCAGCCCCACTGAGCTCCGGCTACCTACAGGGCAGGACAGAAGCTTCTAGAATGTGGTGCCAATTGCCAATGCCGCCTTGCCCTGCGGGTTGCCTCCACCTGGCAAAGGCCTCCCTTTTAGCTGGGATGAGAGTGGGGGGTGGAGTTTCCAGAAGGAGTGTGCATAGACCTCTGCCCATGTCCCAGAGATGCCCAGCCCAGGGGAGCTGTTGACAGTATGTGGCGATGGGTCAGATTGGTGGCTACCTTTGGGGGTGGGGAGGGCTGGAAATGTCTACAGGTTTTTGACCTGTGTGGTGCCTTCCCAGGTGAACTTAACTGTGCCCTCTGCAGAAGCTACACTTGTATAAAACTATAAAAACCCTGCTGGGGAAGCCAGGATGGCTCAGTGGGTTAAGCGCTCACTTTGCAGCCACAGGAACCAAGGATCACAGGGAGCGAGGATCGAATCCCGGCCCCGGCCCGTGTGGACCCACATGCTGAGCTGGGGAGTTCCCCCAGTTCAGTTCTCACCAGGGTGAGACCCCGGCCCAGTTCCTGCCCTGTGCAGCCCCACTGCCACCTGTGGAATGAAACTATGTGGAAAAACCAATGATGTGCAATAATGGAGACTGTTCTGGGCCCTCCCCCTTCTCTCTGTGTCTCTGTATCTCTCTGTCAAAGACAATAAAAATAAAAGTAAAAAAAAAACTCCTGCTACTCTTTCCTGTCCTACTCTTTCCTGTCCTCCAAGATTAGAGGCAGCGGGGCCCAGACACTGGGACACCCCCCCCCCACACACACTGGGTATGGGCCTCACGAGGTTCCTCCCTTCGCCTCCACGCCAGGCCTGCTTCCCGTCCCAGCTACCCAACACCCCTCAAGGTTCTTTAGGGACCCCTCAAGGTTCTTTAGGGACCCCTAGAGATGTGGAAGGTCAAGGGGGAAGAACGAGGCCCAGAGTCAAGCCCTGACTCCAGGTGATGGAGGATGTCACAGGTTGACAGTCCAGGCCTGGCGTCTGGGCATGCTCAGTCCTGAGCCCCCTGCCCCTTCCCTGGCCCCCCGGGTCCCTTGGGCCCTCCAGGAAGGAAAACCATGTTTGTCACGTGCATAAAGGAGGCGCTGACAGGCCAGCCCATTTCTTCCCAAGCTTTATTTGACAAATGACACAAGAAGTTGTGGGGGCTCAGGGCTTGGGCCTCCAGCTTGGGGGCATTGCTGTGACCTCATGAGGTGGTTCTTTGGCTGGTAACTTATCCTTATTTTCCAGCCAGGGGTGTGATGAGCCCAGGAAGGTTTAGCGACGCCTTCTGCATCTTCTCCTCCTCCGGGTCCTTCCACAGCCTTTTGAAAAAGAAAGTGGTTATGAGGCCGTCTAGGGGGTCTGGGTGGGACTAGGGTTTGGGGGTTTGTCAGGTGGGGTGGGGTCCCAGGGCCTCCTGGAGCAGGCGGGGGGTGGGACTAGCCAGACCTCTGCGCTGGCGTCTGTCCCTGCAGGTGCGCCTGCGGCGTCTCCGGGAGGAGCAGCGTCGCCTTCGGTGGACCCTGTACAGCCTCCTCTGGGAGCAGTGCCTGCGTGTGTAGCGATAGTGGCCTCCGAGCGTCCGAGCGTCGGCCTGGACGTCCTCTGGGTTCTGCTCCTGCTCCTGGCGCCCCTGCTGTGGGTGTTCACTCGGGCTCCGGGCGCGGTGTCGGCCCATTGTGATCGCAGGCCGGGCACTTGGGCTGAGGCTGCGGCTGGCCTTGGGGGCAGGGGAGGAGGGCCAGGGCCTGCCCACCTGCTCTGGGGGTTACGTTGGTCTGGTCTGCCCGCAGCGCCTCAGGGACTTGTATATAAAGGGAGCCCCCCATTATGACGGGGCAGCCCCCCCTGCCATTGTCCTCACTCTGGCTGGCCCTGTGCAGGTAGCACAGAGCAGGGGTCCACCGCCAGCAGCGCCCTGAGGGTCCTGACTAAGGCAGATGGGACTCCCACCAACCCTCCAAATTGTTCAAATGTCAGCCCTCATCTCACCCAGTTGGTGGGTGGCTATCCATCTACATGTGGCCATTCCTAAAGCTTCCTCACCCCCCGAGGGGCTTGCCACGGCCTGGGTGGGAGTTCATTACAGCTTATCTGTCCACACAGCGACCCAGTGGTGGCTCTATGCCAGGCATTGATTCATTGTCTATACATTTACTCCTCGCTCTTAACCTCCAATTTCCATGGGGGAAGCTGAGGCACAGGGAGGTTAGGTGATGTGTTCGAGGTCACTCAGCAAATAAGTAGGAGCAAGGCTGGGCTTCAGGAGCCGTGCCCCTTCCCAGCCCTCTACTATATTTACGATTGCATCAGAATCCAGAATCGGGAGGGAAGCCAGGATGGCTTGGTGGGTTGGGCGCTCCCTTTGCAACCCCGGGGACCGAGGATCAAATCCCATTCCTGGCCTGTGCGGACCCATGTGCTGAACTAGGGTGCTCTTCCCATGTGGGAGGCCCAGTTTGGTTCTCACCCCCAGGTTCAGCCCCTGGCTCAAGGGGGCATGCCTCTCCCATGCGGGAGGCCCCCAACCCAGTTCCCACCCTGCACAGCCCAGCTCACCTGTGTGGAAGGAAACCATGTGGAAAAGTGATGACATACGACTATGGAGACTGATCTGGGCCTTCCCCCTTCGCCTGTCTGTCTCTCCCCATCTCTGTCAAAAAAAAAAAATCTTAAAAAATGAAATCCAGAATCAGAATCATAGGTTCAGGATGTCCGTGCCCTCACCCCTGAGCCTGTGAATATATCTCCTTGCAAAACGGACTTTCTGAGGGGCAGCTCGTCCTGGCTTCTCCGGGATGGAGGCGGGGCCTCTTGGAGCTGGGAAGAGGGAACACAGCCCGGCAGACCCGGGTCAGAATTGTGTAATAAAAAATTAAGCGGTGAAGTCTGTGCTCGTTTGCTACGGTGGCCGTTGGAGGCTAACACGGCCTTAATTTCACGCTGCGGATCCTATCGTCGGTGCCCTCGGGCTCCAGTGGGACCCAGGCCCTGCGAAGTCCCTCTGCATGGCTGCAGCTTGATCTGCTTGTGGGGCCTTTCCCCAGACGGGGGGAGGGGCTGCGTCCAGCCATCTGCCGTCCCCATCTGAGGGTCCTGGAGGCGGTTTCAGCTCCCGCTCAATGTCCTCGTGTGGAGGGACGGGGTTGCCCACACCTGTCTCGCAGGGTCACTGAGCCTGGAGCTGATGAGTGCAGAATATCTGCACCCTGGAGGTCGTGGCCATGATGGTGCAAGGGTGCTGGATGGCCCCAGTCACTGGTGCGGTGCCCAGGGTTCTGATCTGCCACCGTGAGGTGATTATGAAGGGCATCTGAGCCAAGACTTCTCAGTTGTCTTGTGAACCATCTGTACATGTGGTGCTTCATGTGCATCATGATGGGTTGAGTGGGCAGATGGGATGTGCAGGTTTTGTTTCCTCCACAGCGCTGAGGGATGAGTGTGAAGGCTTATTGGCTCTACCACTATCTGGGCAAGTGCCTTATTGGGCTGCAGGAGACCTGTGGGTGCGTTGAGGGCTGGTGGGATGTGATGACCTTGGGATGGCTCGGGTGGGATGGGGGAAGCTAATTTGTAGCATTTGCAGGCTTCCAACAAAGGGCCATGGGGCATACAGGGTCTGGGAGGGGTATACTCAGATCGGCATGGCCAGCTCCTGTTTTCACTGGAGGGGGACCTTATTGGGGGAGGCGATTGGGGGGGTAGGGAGGGGTGGGCTCAGGGGTTAGCACCAGCTCCTGTTCCCATGGGGGGGGGGTCATGTTGTGGGGGGGGGGGGAGATTGGGGAGGCAGATTTTGGTTGTGACGTGGTGGTCGAGAGTTTGGAGGGAGATTGGGTGTGACGGCTGTCACCCATGTCCCCAGCATCCCCCAGCCCTCCCCTCCTGAGCCCCTTTCTCAAGACAAGGAGACCAGAGTGATTTTTTTCAACATTTTATTGACAGGCGGCGTTGTTCGTTAGCAGGCTCCTGTGCATTTCATTGGGATGGGGGCGTTTTCAAGATGTGGCAGGTGGATCGTGAAGGCTGGTAAGACTTCAGGCAGGAGTGTGGTGATCTGGCTCGCTTGTGCCTTTCGCAGCTTATCGTCTCCTCCTATACCTCAGCGTGTAGCGGCGGCAGCACACTGCAAAAGAGAAAAAGGAGATATCAGTGGGGGGCTGCGCCCCCAGCTCTGCGCAGTTCCCAGCCCCCCATGGAGCCTCCCTTACCTCTTCTCCGCCTCCGACAACTGCGCCTCCTTCGTCTGCGAGAACTTCGTCTCCGACGGCGGCACCTGCTCCGGCTTGGGCTGCGGCAACATGTGTATCTGGCCATGGTGGATGGGTTCGGCCGAGGTGCTCAGAGCAGGGGTACCGCCTTGGCTGAGCCAGCCAACCTGTGAGCAGGTGGAATTTTGTGGGCTGTGAGCCAGGGGCTGGCTCCTGGGCCTCTTATAGACACAGGGGTGGGGCTGGGCATTGTGAGGTCACAGAGGCCCACACCTCAGACCATGAACAGAGCCCCTGCCTCATGTCCATATATGGGCATGTGGGAGGCCCTTGGTGCATGTAGGGCGGGGCCGTCCATGTCACCAGCTGAGGGGACATGCGATGACATCTCTAGAAGGGCAATCAGTCATTCAATCCTTTAGTTAGTTAACAAAATATTATTGAGCACCTACTATGTGCCAGATTCTGGGCCAGGTCCCGGCATACAGGGATAAATAAGGCAGATACATGCCTGCCTAATAAACTTTCTGATCTAACTAGGGAAACATGAATGAAATAACCACACAGGTAAAGGCTGAGAAGAGAGACTCCATGTTTTTATGAGAGTGTGTGTTGGGGGGACTTAACCTCATGGGAGGCCGTAGGAAAGCCCCCAAGGAAGGGCTGGTGAAGTATGTTCCTGAAGAATGAGTCAAGATTTGGAGGAGGGAAACGCATCTGGGAAGAGGGAACAACTGGTGCGAAGTTCGGAGGCAGCACAGAGTATGTGACTCTATTTACAGGAAGTGGCAAAAGGGGGGATCTGTGGACGCACAAATTGATTGGCAGTTGCTGGAGTGGTGGCAATGGGGAGTGACTGCTTCGTGGGCACGGGTTTCCTTTTGGGGAGACAGAGCCATTTCCGAGCTACATAGTGGTGGTGATTGTGCAACACTGTGAATGTACTCAGTGCCACTGAACCGTGCGCTTGGAGACCATGGATTTTGTACTACATGAATTTTATTATGTCTCCATAGGAAAAAGTTCTGAGGCTGAACGGTGCCTGGCAGTTATTGGCAGTTGAGTGCCGTTATTATTATATATGGCTACTTTAAGCAGGAAACCAAAGTGAGTGACTCTAGGATAGAAGTTTTCTTTCACTTCAGAGGTGATTTCGATAGTGGTTACAGTGAGTTTTCTTGTTTGGGGTGGGTGGATGTACACTGGAGTTTTTAGGAGTGATGGGTGTCGTGTTTGCGGGGTGCTCTCAGGTGATTTGGAAGAAGATGAGTAACAGCGGGTGCATATCTACATGGAGAAAAGCGGGGGAGGGCAGAGAGAAGAGGGAGTAAATGGAATAGTGTTAATTGACAGTCTTGATGAAGGGCAGTTCTTTGTATGGCTCTTACAACTTTTCTGTTGCTTGGAAGTTATTTCAAAATAAGTCATTAAAAAAAAATTTTTTTTTTTAAACACAAGGAAAAAAAGTCAGGAGGGAGGCCTTCCGGGGCTGGCATAGGGGCGCCGCCCTTATCAAGGGCCCAGGCTGCTTTCATCTTTCGGCTCTGCCGTCAGCAAGCACTTTCTACCCTCAAGGTCGCCTCATAGTCCAAAATCAGGGCTGCCAGGGTCGGCTTTGCAGTTTGTGTCCCGCTCCAGGCTCTCGGCCAAGGGTTTGAGTGGAGATGGCAACATAACCTGTGCTCAGCATGCCAGGGCATGCATCTACCCCCAGGAGCTGTCTTTTTTCGGATTCGCCTGATCACAGGGGAAGTCCTTTTCTAATTTGCACAAAGGCACACTAAGGGCTAGCCTTGGCCCTGCTGGAAATTCGTCCATAGTCACTGTCCTGTTTTACAGGAGAGGAATTTGAGACATTTGGGCTGAAACGCTCATTCGAGCTTTTATTGAGCATCTACTATGTGCCAGGCACTGTTCCAGCCAGTGGGAATACAGCATGAGCAAAAGAGACGCGAGTTCTTGCCCTCAAGAACTTCGCCTTCTCGTTAGGACACACAGTATTGCAGTGAACAAAAGACTTTGAGGGTCCTCAGTAATAGGCATAGAGTCATTTGAAGGGCACTGCAGGGTGCTTGCGGGAGGCTTTCTGAGGAGGTGACTTGTGAGCTGAGAACTGAGTGATAAGGAGCCAGTTGTGCCAACATCTATCTGTTCAGTGTGAGTGTCCCCGGTGGGAAAAGTGTCTAAGGACGACCGTGGCTCTGCCTTCTCAGACACAAAGCTCCAGCCGTCCTGGGTGTCCGCATCCAGCCACTGGGGGAGGGGGAGAGAGTAGGGAAGGCTCCTCTGTCTCTTAACTGCCTTGGCCTGGAAGTGACCCACCCCCTTTTGTTCCCACATCACTGGTGAGCTAGTCACAGGGCCCTGTGGGACGCAGGGCAGGCCTGGAAGTGCCGTGCACGGGCTGCCGCTTCCTAGCACCGCCGTGCTGTGGAAAGCGGAGTGTGGATCTTTGGTGTGCTGCTCTCCTGCTGCCACGGCCCAAGGGACACAAGAGCCGGAGGCGGGCAGAGCGCCGGCCGGGCACTGGCACTCTGAGGAGGGGACATGTCAGCCGAGACTTGGCTGGTCGGAGTGGGCTGTTGGTTTGAAGCTTCTGCAGGGGGGCAGGAGAAAGCTGGGAACCGAAAGACAGAGGTGGTGACAAAGGGAGGAAAGCAGTCCTGGCCTTACAGTGTGGCGGGGGAGGCGGACGTTCATCACATTCATCACATCATCACAGAAATAGGCTTTACGTCCTGGAAGGAGAGGCCGTGGAGCTATGAGGCGGGCATTTGGCCCTGTCTGGAGTCTGGAGGGCATCGATGGCCTTCTGAAATATCAGGGTTGGCTTGTTTTAGCAGCTGATTGTTACCCTAAATAATGCAGCGCTTGTCACTAACTGATACTTAGTGGGTTTATTATTTGTCTCCAAGTAGAATATAAAGTTCTGTAAGATCAGGAACTTAATTTCGTTCACTGTGGCAATCCTAGTACTGAGAGTAACCGGGTACAGAAGCCCAAGTAGTGATGGGAGAACTGAATGATAAATGGATGCTTTGTATGAGCAAATTCTTTCGTTGTCATTTTTCCACATATAAAATCATGGTATCGTACCAGTATTTGGTTTTTGGAATGTCACACCCCTCTCCCTCCCGTGTTGGGTGCGGACCCAAGTTTCTGTTGGGTATGACCCTGGTTCTGTTGAGTATGACCCTGGTTCTGTTGAGTGCTGCCCTGGTTATGTTGGGTACGAACCCGGTTCTGTTGGGGTGGTCCCAGTTCTGTTGGCTATGGCCCCAGTTCTATTGGGTGTGGGCCCGGTTCTGTTGGGTATGGGCCCGGTTCTGTTGGGGTGGTCCCAGTTCTGTTGGCTATGGCCCCAGTTCTATTGGGTGTGAGCGTGGTTCTGTTGGGTGTGGGCCCGGTTCTGTTGG